>JAWRVZ010000088.1:1922500-1987500 GCA_037043235.1 Rhodeus uyekii
TTCATGCTAGCAGGATAGACTGCCAAAATGCAATCATCCTAATGTTCTTTATAGCGCTGCAATATGTTGTTAAGCAGCCTTGCAGATGTGAGCTGGCCACACATTATTTACAGGTCTACTGATTTTGCAGATGTTTGTTGTTTATCGACTTGGTTTCAGAAAATAATCTCTGCTGTATTAGTGAAGTTCCAGTCAACTTTGAAATTTAAATGTGGAATACAAATTGTCTCAATTATTGTCATATTAAATACTTTAGCGAGAGAGAGAGAGAGATGGAGGTGTTTTATTGCATGTACTTGCGTGTTTCTCTGTGCTTGAGTCGTGATGGATTCTGTCTGACTTTGCATCATGACTTCATTTAATGTGGATGAGTGCAGCTGAATTGTGGGATAAACCTGGTAGCTCTTAGTTATTAGATGAGCTCATGTTGGTAGTGCTGAGAAGATGCATTGAAATGACTCTCTCTCCCAGCAGCCATTCATGAAACACCGTTAAGACTCATGCGGTCAGCTTCAGCTCCTCACATGCTACTGATCACAACGGATAGATCACAGTAAATCAAACTAAACAATCTTTACCAGGTGATGCACAGAAGCACCAGGACTAAAATGTCGGATATCTTGAAAACTATGAGAGCTTGAACTAAGCCCATTTGATTGATGCTTATATTAATACACTAATTTTCCAAAGCTGGGTGTTCTGACAATTCTTACACTGTTCATGTATGAGTTCTAGCAATGTATGATCACCATGCTAAAATAGAGTTGTAATTGATCAAGAACAGGTTGGTCATGGTTTTAAGCTATGATTTTTCTCAGTGTCATTGTGTTTACATTTTTATGCATTTGTCAGACGCTTTTATCTAAAACGACTTGCATTGCATTCAAGAAACACATTGAATCATTCTACTTTCCCTGGGATTGAACCCATGACCTTGATGTTGTAAGCACCAATGCTCAACTGAATGAGCAACAGGAAAGCTTGTCTTAAACCAAAGAAATCTTTTGACAAAAAACATCTGTATTTCAGATGCAGACACTATTTGCCTTTGATGAAGAGGAAATGGAAATGAGAAACAAGGTGGTAGAAGATTTAAAGACAGCCCTCCGCACTCAGCCCATGAGGTAAGAGAACTGTGATTCTTGTCATTACGTTAATTCATAATTCTGCTCCCCGGTTTAAGGAGACAGGAGGAAATGCCTAGAATTAAGAGTGCTGCTCTCAGTTTTCCATGGCAACTAATTTAGGCTTGGATTATGTGGGATCCACGGATCAAGAAGCCTTAGGGTGCCTGCCATCTGTGAGGATTGGAGTGGACGTGAACGCCACTGCGTCCCTCCTCGTCTGTGACTCTGGCATGGGCTGAGCGCTATATTCCTGCACACTCAATTTCTGTAATCATTCAGCTAAAACAGTCACTAGCTATGTTTCCATCCACTTATGTTTATGCACGTTTTGGGATGTTGTATAAAAAATGCCAAGAAAATGCGAATAATAAAAATAATGCACATAAAAACAAATGCACTCGTTTGAAAATGAGCATGAATTGGAAACACATTTGCTATTTAAATTCCTGGATGTGCATAAAAAACGTATTGTGTGACGGTATAAATGGACTAACCCTCGTTGCACAGAATCTGAAATGCTGTTGTTGGTTGTTCTGAAATGCTCAGAAAAGACTGTTGTCAAACGGCTTCAAACCCTCTTGCACGACTGCATTCCCCAACAGCAGCATCCGCCTCCCAATGCAAGATACCTTTATTGCGTTTCATCTGAGGCGCCATGTATTTTACGAAAATTATGCTTTATTATATCCTATATATTAGGAAGTGAAAACTGTATTCTCTTCGACTTATTGGGTGGAAATTACTTGCAAATTCTTTATGCGATATTCCAAATTTGTGCATGAGATAAATTCACAACTAAGTATTGAAACATATAGTCTTCTGTACTGGGCCCTCTTTTACATAAAACCAGTCTGAGTTCTTAAATAAATCACCATTATCTTTAATCCTTGAAGATTAATTATCTGTTACACATGTTGCATTGCTGAGTCCATGCTGTCGTTAGAAGTTCGAGATTAGAGCCGCAGTCTGGAGTCTCTTTCATCACTGCAGGCAAACAGAAACGGATCTGCTTCTGAGTCACAAAGCTAAAAGCCTGAGCTGCCAACCATACTGGCCTCCGTTGTCTAGACATGCACAGGACTGTAGCAAAGTTCATTTCAGGAAAGAAGGAAGTGGGAACTGGGAAACATTCAAAAGGAAAATAAAGCATAAACAAACGAAACAAGGATCAGTATCCTTTCTGCCGACTGCCACATATCGCATAATAAACCAACTACTTTAATAGTTACATTTATATGTTTACAGTTCCAATCAGTTCTTGCTTTCCCTGGGAAACGAACACATGACCTTGGCGTTGCAAGCGCCACTCTTTACTAGTTCACCCGAAAATGTAAATTCTTTCATTAATTACTCACCCTCGTGTAATTTTCAGAAACCCAAATGAAGATCTTTTTGATGAAATCTGAGTGATTTCTGTCCCTTCATTGACAGCAACTCCCACTTTGATGCTTCAAAAAATTAAGAGATTGAATCCGTATGAATTGAGTGGTTTAGTCTAAAGTGTTTGAGGAGACACGATCACTTTATATGATAAACAGATTGAATTTAGGCTTTTATTCACAAATAAACATTCGTCAACTGAGGTAAACCGAAGCTCAAGCATGTTCACTTGATGTGTGAGAACCAATGAGGTTCATGCTGGTGTTGCGCGCCACGTTTGTTCTCGCGCCTCAAGCAAATTTAGTTGAGTTTCTCTTTACGATGCTGATCAGTGTTCATATGTGAATAAAAATCTAAATTCATTCTGTTCATCATATAAAGCGACTGTGTTTCCTCAAATTTGCACTGAACTGCTCAATTCATATGGATTAGTTTTACGATCTCTTTATGAACTTTTTGAAGTGTCAGAGTGGGAGTTGTGTAGCTGTCAGTGGAGAGATCAAACGAGTTTGGAAAGGGAACGGGTTTGGAACAATATGGTAAATGATGACAGAATTTTCCTTTTTTGTGTGAATTTAGCCTTTAAAATGTCCCAGGCCTGTCGTAGTGGAGCTCCTCAGTGGGACTCGAGAATGGTGCATCTCTCATTAGTATTCACCACGATCTTCTTCACACTATAAGGAATTTGAGTTGTCTCAAGACTCAATGCTCTCACATTCCCATATATGTGGAATCATCTGGACCATGTCTATATTTTGGGTCAGTTTTCTCTGCTTTGTTTTTTGTTGGATGGTTTATTTTTTGGTATTGGTTTAAAAGGTTTCGGCTATAAGTAGTTGTAATTCACGACAAGTTCTTTGAGAGCAGCGAGAGCAGCGATTACATCTTTGGATGTAATCCACTAATGGATGCTTTGAGGTTTTAAGGTCTTTTATTGCACCTCCTTAATGCCAGTGCAGGGATTACATTAAGTGAGCAGAAGGAAATTAAAGTATTGGATATCCAATTTAGTTTAGTAAAACGTTGAATATCTAATTCTTTAAAGAAGAATTCAATTTTCATAACTTCCAACTCGGCATATTCTTGCAAACATTGGCTGTGGTCTTCTGATGGACCAGAAAGGGTTTACAAAGAGCTTTTTAAATCTACCACAGCTTCCTTTCATACATTCTTTCTGATCCTTATTTCAGTAATGCTATGCTTGCAGTTTCAGATTTATTATCATCAGCTGAGTTTTTTTTGTGTGTGTCTATTAAAAATCCAACCAATGCCACAATTAGATGATGTAACATCCACAGCACTAATGCAGTAACAAACTTTGTCCAGTATAGAAAGCAGTGCACACGCTGCCCACTCCGTTCTATTAAACGTAATTACAGCTTTTTGAAGAAAAAAAAAGATATTTTTTACAACAATCTGATATTCTCTAACTCACAGCAATAAAGAGTTGAATGCTCTTTTCAGATCAGAATTGCTGGAAAACTATCTTACCGTGATCACTACACACTTTCCTCACAGATCTTTTGAAATTGTTTTAATCTCATCAAAGTGAGTGCGTCTGTCACTTTGGAGTATTATTTGGTTTATGGACTGAGCTATATTTGCATCATCAACCTGAGCAAGTGTAAGCAGCTCTTGAAGTGATAGTTCACTCAAAAAGAAAATAGTCCCATAATTTACTAACCCTCAAGCCATCCTAGGTGTATATGAGTTTCTTCTTTTAGCCAAAAATAATTATATTAACAAGTATCCTTATTCCTCCAGTCTTTATAATAGGAGTGAGTAGAGCCTGAGATTTTGAAAGCCAAAAAGCATATTCATCCATCATAAAATTAATCTATATTGCTCCAGGGGTTTAATAAATGCCTTCTGAAGCAAAGCCATGTGTGCATGCATAAGAGAAATATCCATATTTATAACTTTATAAACTATAATTACTGGTTTCCATTAAGGGCCATAAACGAGTCTAGTTCTGGCAAAAAGATTGACTTCTGACCCAATTATTACTATTAAAGTTGCTTATTATCATGCATATTACTAGGATATTGGCTGTTTATTATTACCTATAAAGCACATATAAATGCCTTGTTCTGCATGATCATATTCTCACAATCTTTAATCGTACCCAATACCTAAACTTAACAACTACCATACTAACTATTAATAAGCAGTAATTAGGAGTTTATTGAGGCACAGGTCATAGTTAATAATGAGAATTGGACCAGAGTCTAAAGTGTGACCAAAAGTTCTAGCCCTGTTTCAATAGAAATGCATCAACGCAGACTCTGTGCTAATGCATGTTTATGCTATTCTGATCTTGTGTGTCTCAGTTTATCATTGATTAATGATCCAGCGGTGTTCCCCTATACACTTGCTATCTTTGACTGTTAGCCTGCTGAGACAAAAGAACCATTCATTATTCAGTGCAAACAATCTGCCACCCCTTGTTAACACTGGAAGCAGGAAAATAAATGCGCCATTGTGGTGTTTTGGCTCTGACAGAGCAGTACTGTAAAGTATGATTATAACACTGAGTTTTGAATGTCACCAACAATTAAGACTTTATCTGTTGCCAGTCCTGACTCGGATAGAAAATCAGCAAATTCTTTGATTAAATCTATATAAGTAAATTCTTATGTAAAACACCATCAATTCAAAAGAATTATACTTGAAACCAGACCTCTGAGAAATGCGTTTCAGACGAGGCTCGTGTTTATAACTCAGTAGGTAGACTCAAGTAAAGTAGTGTAATCGTCTGCTTTTAGACAGGTTTCTGTCAAACACAGCACATGTATGTTATTGTCATATCATTTACAAAAAGTGCTTTTGTAGAATGGGATCTGACCTGGGCCCTAGTTAGTTAAGGTTCAACTCTAAAGGTAGGGACACACCAAACTGAAGTTAAAGATCACTTTTGCTCTTATTCTCTATGAATAGGGTCAAAAACAGATTGTATCACTCTGGCCAACAGGAAGGGGGCCAGAGCATATTACAGTGTCGGACATCGTACTTGCAAGTTAATTTACTTTTATATTATTTTTAAGTGATCTCCGGCTGATGAAGAGTTAGTGCCATGTGAATAAAAATCTTAGACTGTTTATGCTTAACGTTAGCCAGCTTTTTTAACCCTCTGGTGCTGTTTGTGACTGAAAAATTGTATGTTTACTTTAGAATTTGCTATCGGAATGGTATGAAAATTGGTAAAGGATTTTATCATGAACATGATTCAGAAAGGTTAAATTGTGCTGAAAAATATAGTCAAACTTGTACTCTTTGCAGTCAAAAATGGTCACAATGGAAATTAATGTGAAACTGTGCACAAACAAATTCTTATTGAAACCTAATTTTTTTGAGATGTCAAACAAATAACATGTTTATATTCATGGCTTTGATTTCCTCATACTTTGGGAGTAGAACATGTTTTGTAAAATATATGTTTCATAAAAAAATAGAAAATTATATTTTTGTGCATTTTTAGTAATAAAAGTAAAATTTAAAGTTTTTTTTTTTTCTTTTTTTTTTACTTTATTTCAAACGTTTAATTTCAGCAAGAATCTGCTTTTTTCAACCAAGATTCATTTTTATTTTAAGTTTTATTTAAGTTTCATTTTCAGGTCTATGATCAAAAAGGGAATAAATGTATTATAACTACTGCATAAATATAATTTAGTACCATAAAAAATCCCCTAAAAATACAAAATATGAAGTAAAAAAGATTATCGAAGATGTACCTAAAACACAGTACATTAATTTCACTGTAATTTTTGGCCGCCATGCGAAAAGCACCAGAGGGGTAAATTTGCTTTGTCAGGTGCTCTGGTGTTATGTATTCCCTGGCTTTGTGTTTCATGTGTTTTTGTTTTGGAATTTAGTTTTTAACTCCAGTATTTAAACCCCAGTGTTTCTTGTGTTCCTTGGCGAGTCTTGTTCTACATGGATGTCCGTTTGGTGCTACACATTCTGTTCTCTTTTCCCTGCTTCTCTGGTCTCTGTTGGGGTTTTATGTTTATTTTGTTATTAAACTCTTTCACATATGAATCCAGCTTTCCCTTTGTTTTTGATTTCACCCAGCATTACATCTGGCTCCCAGCAAACATTTGACTATGTTGGCTAGTGTCTATGTTCACGTTCTGTACATTAGCATCGCAAATAACTAGGGCACTTTCAAGAGGTTTCCCAGTGGGTGTGTCACTTAGTGGGGGAAACCTGTTTATTGTGTGTGTATGTGTATGTGTGTGTGTGTGTGTGTGTGTGTGTGTGTGTGTGTGTGTGTGTGTGTGTGTGTGTGTGTGTGTGTGTGTGTGTGTGTGTGTGTGTGTGTGTGTGTGTGTGTGTGTGTGTGTGTGTGTGTGTGTGTGTGTTTTACAATAATATAAGGAGGAATCTAGCCAATTTGTGGCTAGCCAATTTGAATGGAGGGATAGTACAGTACAGGATAGGATAGTATTTCTATTTTAGTTAGTTGCACTCCAACTCTGGTGTACACTATTTTGTAATGGAAGATGGAATGACATACTTGTTTAGCATGTTGAACAAAATATGTGTTAAGACAATTATATACAGTATATATAGTCAATGATGTTAAAAAATGTGTGTTTATACCTTTTCATCCATGATACTCTTTCAGGTCCTTTCATCACACACTGTTTAAATTTGCATGCAAATATTTCCATCTAATTGAATGCATTCAAAAATGTGACTTGAATTTAAAAAAAAATCTTTGTCTTGTGTTATCCAGCAATTATGAACCAAAAAGCATTCACAGATATAAACTTCCAGAACAGTATATCATCTAGGCACCTTTGTCGAATTAGTCGTAATAAGATTTAGAGTGGACTAATTCTCATTAGTCGATATATGTATGTGTGTGTACATTAGTATAGTATAGATACAACTTGGGATGTAGCCAAAAGCTGCAATTAAAATATTCAATTTGGTTAATTTTCTGGTTTGAACACTTTCCTCATCTACGGTGGCTCAGTGGGTTGCACAGTCAGCTCACAGTAAGAATGTCCTCCTTTTTTTGGACACTGTCTTCAAATTTGATCTGCTCCTCCTTCTTTCCTTTTTGTTTGTTCACATTCTGGAAGGGCGTGCAGATGACAAGCCTTTCTTAATTTGGTATTTTTTAATATAAACTGTGCAGCCACGACACAGGGCCTCTGTCTTCACACTGCTGGTCAGCCCACACAAAATGCCACTCCAAAGTGAGAGAGGTTTTGCAACATCCTCCCAAGCCACCCGAAGACGGGCTCAGATCGGCAACACAGTGTAAAGTGTGAGAGAGATGGAGGAAACATGTTTGTTGACCTTCTGAATAACTGAGGTGGTTCTTTATGTGGCTTTAAGGGGATGATTAGCATCTTCTAATTTGTTTCGACATGGAAAATATGATGCACTCCTACTCAAACATGCTGCGTGCGGTTCAGTGTAGGTCACTGGAAAGTACGTCCATCTTTTATTTAAGGAATGTTTTCAGCAATGTTTGGACAAAGCTGCCCTATTATTCTAAGGATGAATTGCCATTAGGATCTCAATAACAGGCACTGTCCCCCCCCCCCCCCCTTCTTCAAAATACTGATATGACCTCAAAGAGGTCCAAATATATTGAACTCAACCTCTTTGTTTTCACATTTCTCAAATGCCTTCATGGAAATTGTACCCCGAATGCTTTAAGCGTTTGGACAGGTTTGTGTTTTTCTCCCCGCGCTGTGTTAAATGTAGTAGCTATTTCCAGTGAGTGTCAATGACTGAAAGAAAAATAAGAGTAAAGTGCAGGAGAGGTAGCTTCAGGCATTGCTTGTGTTGGCCATGGCTTACTGGGAGAATATGCTACCCCACCTGTGCCCCCCACATGCTCTGCGTCCAGTGTGATTTACACACTCCAAGCTGCTCTTTCCTGCCCGTTCAACGGTAACTGATATGCGATGCTGCACACGTGCATGGTTTTCTTCACATTTAGTCTTGCTGAGTGTGACTGTGAACAAGTCAGACAGCTCTTTATCAAAGCTCAGCTGGCTTCATTTTACTGCTCATGTTATGACTTTCCCAAATGATCACTAAAGTCTTTACAATCGCTTTTTAAGACCAGTTAAATCACCCTGAATAGCTTTAACCTTTTAAACAACCAGATCTAGTGTTTCATGTGACATCTGTCCATTCTAAGAGATTAAAAAATAGGGAGAACACATGTGCGTTAACCTTCAGCAGTCAAGGGGTCCCAGGCCGGTGACACACCTGGACCATCTGTCAAAACAGCTTGTTTATATGTGGGAAACATTTTTGATTTCTAGTGTCCCAGTGTAGTTATTCCCCCTGAAACTTTCTAATACCTAAAATAAAAAGACCAGACACTCACTCCTACTAGGTTGAATATTATTTGTAATATACAGTTTTCGTTGTACTCTTTTAAAAAGCCATCTGAAATAATAAACTAAGTGCAATCAAAGTGCTGTCAAAATTATAGTTTTTTCAATACAATCAGTACTAATTTTCCACAGAATAGACGCACGACTCGCTCTCTCATCTCTCTGACAGTGAGGATATGGATTGCATGTGCATATAAAGTGTGCACACGTAAACTCACCTAAAGGATTATTAGGAACACCTGTTCAATTTCTCATGAATGCAATTATCTAATCAGCCAATCACATGCAGCTGCTTCAATGCATTTAGGGGTTGGTCCTGCTCAAGACAATCTCCTGAACTCCAAACTGAATGTCAGAATGGGAAAGAAAGGTGATTTCAGCAGTTTTGAGCGTGGCATGGTTGTTGGTGCCAGACGGGCCGGTCTGAGTCAGTTAATCTGCTCGGTTACTGGGATTTTCACGCACAACCATTTCTAGGGTTTACAAAGAATGGTGTGAAAAGGCAAAAGCATCCAGTATGCGGCAGTACTGTGGGAGAAAATGCCTTGTTGATGCTAGAGGTCAGAGGTCATGGGCCGACTGATTCAAGCTGATAGAAGAGCAACTTTGACTGAAATAACCACTCATTACAACCGAGATTTGCAGCAAAGCATTTGTGAAGCCACAAAGTGCACAACCTTGAGGCGGATGGGCTACAACAGCAGAAGACCCCACCGGTGCCACTCATCTCCACTACAAATAGGAAAAAGAGGTTGCCTGGTCTGATGAGTCTCGATTTCTGTTGAGACATTCAGATGGTAGAAGCAGAATTTGGCATAAAAAGAATGAGAACATGGATCCATCATGCCTTGTTACCACTGTGCAGGCTGGTGGTGGTGGTGTAATGGTGTGGGGGATGTTTTCTTGGCACATTTTAGGCCCCTTAGTGCCAATTGGGCATCGTTTAAGTGCCATGGCCTACCTGAGGATTGTTTCTGATCGTGTCCATCCCTTTATGACCCCCATGTACCCATCCTCTGATGCTGCTTCCAGCAGGATAATGCACCATGTCACAAAGCTCAAATCATTTCAAATTTTTTTCTTGAACATGACAATGAGTTCACGGCACTAAAATGGCCCCACAGTCACCAGATCTCAACCAATAGAGCATCTTTGGGATGTGGTGGAACGGGAGCTTCGTGCCCTGGATGTGCATCCCACAAATCATACAGTATTAGTATGGTGTTCCTAATAATCCTTTAGGTGAATGTAAAGCCACCTCTCAGCATTAAATAAATTATATTTCCCTGCTTGTTGCATTTAAACAGTCATATATACACACATACAAATGGTGGTATTGGCGAGATTTCACTTAAGCACAGAGAATGTAAACAATATAATGGATCTGTGTGTCAGGTCTGAAAGAGACAGAAGCCTAATAAACCTTTTGCTAAATTGAGATTATTTAAAAAATGTTTATATGGAAGTATTGGCAGTTTTTTACCATGGTATCAGTCAAAATTGTGGCTAGTGAAAATGTTGAGTGGCTAGTGACTTTGGAAAACCTCTAACCAAAGTGGCGGGGGAGCAAAAAAGTGGATGTCAAGCCCTGCAGGCAGCTAATGTGTATTAGAAGTGTTGCTGACACCCTTGAAAAGCAGTAAGTCCTGCTTCACTGGCATCTGCACCTCCACAGCAGAAGGAAAAGCCAATGATGACAGGGTCATGGAGACTGTGTTTAGGGGTTTTTAATGGGATTATCAGATGTGGAACTGGAACTAGCTCTTTAAGGAATCCGAACACCTCTGTAAACAAACACGTTTTTTTTGTTCGGCAAAGATATTGTTCCACAAAAGTTGAGACTTACAATTCAAGTAAAAGCCTCTGAATGGATAACACTTAGTACTTAAACTTTTATATGCAAACAGCCTTGGTTGCCACCATGGATGTATAATTCAAAACAAGTTCCGGAATGTGAGTTTCTTGGCTGAATAGTAGTTTTAGTTCAGAAGAGAATACTTTCCACATTGGACTAATATAAATAAAAGTTCATATGAAATTTAAAACTAGAATCATGAAAAGAAAGAACAGGAAAATGGCAATGACATCATGAAGAGAGGTTTTTCATGATACTTTTGTGCTTGATTGAGATCTGAGAGGATCAACTATTAATGAATGTGAGAGTAATGAGATCACACATATCACTTCTAACTGTGGAGAGCCATATTGTGCATTTCAAATGACCCTCTTAAAGTAGTGGCAGTTCTATGGTGCAGAATAACTAACATATTCATATACCATTCTTGTTACCTACTGGAGTTTTGGTTCTTTGTTAGTGGCTTGCTTAGTTGGGGACATTTAACACTTACTATGCATCGATATTATTGATTGGCCTGCTCTCCTAGAGCTGCTGTACAGCCAAAACAAACTTTGTTGCATTATTTTCCTGTTCTCTTTAAAGCTGCTTTGAAAAAATCAGTATTATAAAAAGTGCTATATCAATAAAGGTGACTTGACTTGACCAGACCATGCTGTTTACTTTTGAATACAAAAAAAACATGGAAGTACGTTGTTTCTGGAATAAGGTGACATAAATGAAGTAATATCTTTGTCAAGCTCCTATGTACTGTAGGAAAGCTGGAGTATCAAAATACATCTGAATGCACTACATGAAATGGCCCATGAACGCTTAGCAAAGATTTGTAGTGGAAATTAGATAAGGGGCTAATCCAGGCAATAGAAGTGAGGAGAAGCCAAACGACTGCGGGCCAGCTGTGATCTCATGTGTACATCGCTCCTGGAGACTCCAAAGATTACATTCAAAGATCGCTGAGCCATGATCAGGTAAGCCACGTCTGCGCTGGAAACGTAGGTTTGATCACGGTTGCAGGAAATGTAGAGCCACACTAAATGGCATAATAACAGGTGATGGAGGGGATGCATGTTTTTCCCATTGCCAGCGGGTGCGACGAAATCCATGCAGCGGCTTGAACTTGGCAAGCTTTGTGAAGTCAGTGTATCCATTATGATTACACTGGTGCCCCTCAAACCCCCTCTGTTATCAGTAATATCGACCACATTGCAGAAACGACCACGGCCGCGCTGCACCCTAGTGTTCGTTTAACATGCAATATGAGTCACCTAAATTGAGTCGGTAGAAACTCTGTTAATAGTAGACAGTGGGTGATGTCATAAAACCTCTGTAAGTGTCAACAGTGGGTCACTTGATCGGCCTCTCTTGAGGAGGTGGTAGTGACATGAATAACCATAATTAACCTGATTAATGAGTCCTGGGTTTAGCTCAACATGATGCATGCCCATACTGCACTGAAGGGTATTCATGGATGACTTGTTTATTTATGCAGCTGAGTCTATGCAGAAGCCAACTGGGATTTCAGCCAAAACTTCTGCAGATCAGAATGTTTTCACAAGCGATGCTTTAAAGATAGTCCCTTCTGGTTTTTAGCAAATACGTCCTTGGATCATTTACATCCAAATGGCACTGAATTATATTTATATAATTCAGTGTGTCAATATATGTTATTCTCCTTGGGTGAAAGCCAATGACCATGGGATCTAGGGATTTTTATGGTTTAGGCCCTGTTCTACAGGCACTGCCCCAACAAACATCAATCTGTTGGATCAGTGTGTTAAATATATTTGGGGCAATGATGGTTATATTTCCTAACATTCTAGGCAATGAAAAAAACAACCTCACAAACCATTGGTGACTGTCCTTTCAGGTTTGTGACGCGCTTCATAGAGCTGGAAGGCTTGACTTGTCTTCTGAACTTCCTGAGGAGCATGGACTATGAAACATCAGAGAGCCGCATACATACCTCCATCATCGGCTGCATCAAGGCCTTGATGAACAACTCCCAGGGCCGAGCCCACGTCCTGGCCCACCCCCAGAGCATCAACACCATCTCCCAGAGCCTCCGCCAGGACAACATCAAGACCAAAGTGGCTGTGTTGGAGATCCTGGGCGCTGTTTGCTTGGTGCCTGACGGGCATAAGAAAGTGCTACAGGCAATGGCACACTACCAGAAGTTTGCTGCAGAGAGGACTCGCTTCCAGGTAAGGTGGTCTTTAATGGGACTTTTGCACCAGAATCAATCAGAAATTAAATTTTTGGGCAATTCCATCTCTATAATTTGACAAGATATGTTGAATAATTCATATGCATTCGCCTGTAACCACACATCAGTTGCATTTGTCAAGTGTGGAACCATTCATTAGGTGTTAACCATAAGAGGGAATCATAAGCCTGCTGTTATGCGAATGAACTATATTACTATGTGGAAG
The DNA here is from genome assembly GCA_037043235.1 of Rhodeus uyekii. Classification (NCBI taxonomy): domain Eukaryota; kingdom Metazoa; phylum Chordata; class Actinopteri; order Cypriniformes; family Acheilognathidae; genus Rhodeus; species Rhodeus uyekii. The sequence continues at coordinate 1,935,660 of JAWRVZ010000088.1, forward strand.
AGTTTGATTATTACATTATTTAACATTGGCATTTTATATTATATTGCTGTTGCCAACATTTTATAGGAGTACTCAAGGTCATGCGTTCTAGATAATCTTCTAACGCCTCTTACAGTAGCTGGTAAAATCCCTAATGCTCACCTTGTTTGTGGCTTATTGTTTTATTAATAATTTCCCTGCCATTGGTGGAAATATCTGGCGATTTCTTATGCATATGTAAAATAACCATCATCAGACATCAAACAGCATATAAATCAAAACTGCCTAATGTTACTGAATAAAATGTGGACCCATGATCAGCTATAAGACTATGAAGCTTTGAGGGTGTTGATGGACTCGATCGACTCCACACATGTTTTGATCATTGTTCTGAATCTGATCCGGATGTAGTTTCAAAACCAGGCTTTTTTAATGAAACTTACCCATAGTCAAAAATTATATCAGCACTTGGGGATATTGTGTATTTCTTAATATACACCATGGGAGACGCACTGCAATCTTAACCACCGGGAGTGCTGAAAAAGAAGAAAAACAGCACACTTGTGGAGGCCGTATCTTATGCAGCTTAAAACATATGTAGAGTGATTTGTCTTTACTGTGTGTTTATTCATGTATAGTTGATATGCTTGGCTACAACAAATGTCTGTGTTTGAAACATTAGCCGGTTAAGCATGGCTGATTTCAAGTGACCCAACAGCTCTCTGGACACACTTGACACAATAAGCACCATTAGCAGACATTAGAAACCCATTCCAGAGAAATAACTTTCCCACCAGTCTCCACTGAACGTAAACCAGGCATGTGAGGAGAACCTGTGATTTATTGTCTTTAGCTGCCAATTAATATACCCATTCAATTTAAAAGCATAAATAAACCATCCATGAATGACCCAGATGAAAAACTCATAATTAGACTAAATTTAGGATACTCCTTGTTGTTCATCAGTCGGCTTGTTCAAGGAAGCAGCGTCCTATACTCATGTTACTTGATTTAAAACACTTTACCTAGACAGCATTTCAGTGTAGGTGAACTGCACACAATATTCAACTGGTGTTCACTGTAATGTTTACTCCTAGCATGTCTCTAACTAGAACTGATAATAATAGGTGAAACAAAACCCACTTTAATTAGATTAATTTGTATTTAATTCAATGTTTTTTTATTTGTTACTCAGTCTCTCTTAAACGAGTTGGACAGAAGCACAGGACGCTACAGGGACGAAGTAAATCTGAAGACAGCAATCATGTCTTTCATCAACGCTATGCTGAATGCAGGGGTTGGAGAGGTCAGCAGACAACTGAACAGTGTGCATGGTGTTCAGATGTGTGTGTGTGTGTGTGTGTGTGTGTGTGTATTTTCTTCCCTGTTGAGACTTACAGTGGTTGGACAATGAAACTGAAACTTGTTTTAGACAACAATAATGTATTAGTGTGGTGTAGGGACCAATTTGTTGGCCAATACAGCACCAGTTTGTCTTAGGAATGACATATACAAGTCCTTCACAGTGGCCAGAGGGATTTTGAGCAATTCCTCTTGCAGAACAGTGGTATTACGATGCGTTTTGGTTGATCCGATCACATGTGGATGAAGCTAAATACAGCTGTAAACGGGGTCAAAAACGTTATGAGCTTTTCCACTTTCGATCACTTCTAGAGGTAGTCGAAAATGCATTCAAACAGCCACAGAAGACCGCCTGCTCTCCTCCTACTGATCTAATAAATAACCATTATGGGATGCACGCTAACCAGACAGGATTTAAACTTAGTTGGCTGAAGAGCCAAGTTTGGTTGGAGAATGAAACATACAAAGCACTTAAAATTCATCGATATTGTTGATTGACTCTTCTAGAGCTTCTGAAAACAAGCTTTATTGAATTGTTTTCTTGTTATCTTTGTAAAGCTTTGAAGCAATCTCTATTGTAAAAAGTGCTATATGAATAACGGTGACTTGAGTTGACTTGACCAAACACAATATTCTCACCATTCTTGATTTCCAACACACACTCAATGTTTGGCTGAACATTTACACAACCGTTGACCCTCCCTTCAAAGAAATCAGGACAGAAGTGATTGAAAGAGACGCTGATTAAAACACCAAGTGTAAATGTGTATGTGCCTACTTGTGATTCGATCAACCAAAACGCTTCTTAATACCCAGTGTAAATGTGATGCTGGTGAAGGAAAATGTTCATCCAAAACATCTAGCACAAGTAGTTGGCCTTGGGAGTGCCATGATATTGCAGCCTAAATCATCACAGATCCCTGTGCTTTACTCTGGGCACGCAAAGGTCCAGGTGGTGAGTTTCCTTGGGGCTTCCACACAATGATTCTCTTGGTCTCTTGATGATGTGGGAAAGACAATCGTGGAACAATACATGTTCCACAGATCCACTTGTGCAACCGTTTGGCACTAGCACAAGTGACCAAAGTTTGACTATAGCAAACCGACCATGAATCTGGACCCTGTGGAGCTCCCGAAGATACTTCGGAAGGTCCCGAAGAGCTCTGCTCTTACTGATCGAATATGAAATTAGTGAAGATTGGCCACATGCATAGATATGTGTGAAACATGGGCTATTGGCAAGTGTTTCAGTTTCCTTGTCCAACCCCTGTATGTCCAACGGTTTCTTGAACAAGAAAAAAAAATGGCGGGATTTGATTTTTGTCCATTTGGAATTGATTGTAGGATCATTGTCATGTTATCGCTGTGCTCTCATGTGAGTGTAACCCTGTCCCAAACTGAACCCTAAGCCCTCTGGATTTTCCTTTGAGTCCACACTTTTGTGACGTAATGCAACTTTGTTTGTTGGGTGGAAGTCTGCTGCGGTGCTCGTTGGCTTACAGGCTTGGTAAAAGTGCGTATTGAGGGTACATATCAGATGTAGAGTTTAGCTTCCTAAACCTAAAATATTAATTGAGACCCTACGGTCTTGTGGACTTAACAGACACAATACCATAAGTGCACATGAAGTGTGTAATTTGGGACAGGTTCTGTGAGGTAGTCCCATCCTCATGCCAATGAACTTGTCAAAGAAGAGATGATGTTGAACGAGGGAGGGGAGGTTATTAAGACTAAAGATTACGGGGGGCACATGAATTAAAAAATAATAATTGTGATGTTTAAGGATGGTCTTTTATAACAAATACTCCAATATTCCATTCAAAAATAAGAATTGTTTTCTAGACTTTAAACATAATTATTCTCTCTGTTTCTCTCAAAGGACAGTCTAGAGTTTCGCCTTCATCTTAGGTATGAGTTTCTGATGTTAGGAATTCAGCCAGTCATCGAGAAGCTGAGAACACATGAAAATGCCACGCTTGACAGGTAAGAACACTAGTCGATAGCGGTGTAATTGTACACCGAAGTCATGGTTCAATATCTGTTTGGTACAACAGGAAACGCAACAAATCCCCAATGCTAGGTTTCTTTTCATTTACTTTGACCAGATTTGTTACAGTCCCCCCTGAGGTGAGTTGGTACAGTACAGCCTTATTTAGTGTCTTAAATGCTTAGCAGTAAACCGAATGCACTCTTGCAATGGTTATATTGACAATTAGCTACAAAATTGAAAAGCGTCTCTTGTATTATAAACCTAAAAAATAAATAGAATGGCAATACAAAACTTGCTCAGAGATTAGTTTTTGGACTCCTCTACTGATTGGCACATCTCAATGAGTTTGTGTCGTGCGTTGTCTACGTTTTTTTGGGGGGTTTTTGCGCGAGTTTTGAGTTCATTAGCATTCGGGGGAAATGGCGGATGCACAAAGTTCACTGTTAAGCTTTTTCAAGAAATCACAGAAAGATGAGCAAGAAGAAGTGCTTTCTACATCTGAGTCTACCTCACGGCGGCGGGTGAAGCGGATATTTCATCCTTGGACTGCAGTGAGACTTCCACGACACAAATCAGCACAATGCCAAAGGATTTCTGTCTCATTATAACAGCGGAAACAACTTAAAATACTCCATGGTCATGCAGATGAACAAAATGTATTTAAACTCGCTGTATAGGCTACTAGCAAAAACTCTGAACTCTTTTTTTGAGTTGGTGCATAGATTGTTTCTTCTTCTTCGTCTGCTCTTTTTTCCTGTTATGATGGTCAGCAATCAGCGTTCCGCTTCTGGATTGTAGTGTGGATCGCCTATGACTGACTGTATTTGTCGTATGACTGTATGCACTGAACCAAGACTACTTTGACAGTTCAGGACGAATTATGTATTGTTACGTCACGAAATTGAGATCATGGCGCGCCACAGCCCTGCAGAGTTTAGTTCCAACCCTGCTCTGGCAAAAATGCCTGTAGTTTTTTAAGTGTTTATATAGGTTTGGTGCTAAATTCTGCTGGGCTGTGGCACCCCTGCATTTGCCCATTGTTGCTAATAGAAAGGATTTGTGTGTGTGTGTTTCAGACATCTGGACTTCTTCGAAATGGTGCGAAATGAAGATGAGTCTGAACTGGCCAAACGCTTTGACATTGTAAGATCTGTTAATTATCTGCCATATCATGACCTTAAATTTACTGAGTGCTTCTTGTGTTCAGAAGAGCATGCTGTTGTTAGACTCCTGATTTCATGTGTGTTCTAATCGGGAAAGTTAACGGATGTTTTGTGTTCAGGCACATGTGGACACCAAGAGTGCTGGCCAGATGTTTGAGCTGATCAAGAAGAAGTTGAGCCTCACAGATGCCTACCCGCACCTGCTATCTGTCTTACAGCACTGCCTCCAGATGCCATGTGAGAACCATCCATACAAACCATTCAAAACAACCAGCAGAGCATTGGTGTTTACAACGCCAAGGTCATGGGTTCGATTCCCAGGGAAAGCAAGAACTGATTAGAATGTCAATGTGTTTCTTGAATGCAATGCAAGTCGCTTTGGATAAAATCTTCACTATTCTGGTTGATCTTCACTATTAATCTCCCTTCTTAAACTGTTTCTGTTCCAGTATCTCCACTCTGTGTGTAATCTTGGGAGAACATTTTAGGTTTGCCTTATTCATATGGAGTATCTGAAAAAGGAGCACTGTTTTGTTTGGAACAGTTTCCTTACAATGCTGTATCGGTTGACAGCTTAGGTTATAGGTTTAATTATTTTTTATTTTATTTTTTTTAATATGAGAGAAAGACAAATTAACAAATCATAGGAGCTTATACAAATGATCAGTTACATACATACACGTATAGTGGGTAGAGAGACAATAACAAATTGAGGGGAAAAAAGACAAAAAAAACAACAACAACAAAAACAAACGCTGAATATAAATGTAGTGATATAAATGTAGGTTAAGTTTAATCAATGGGGTATTTTACGTATAAAGATGTAGATAAGGGTAATTTAAGATGTTCATAATAACACTGAAACATTTATACTTGAGGTATTATTATTAGGTTATAGGTTTAGAACCGAGTCTATATGTTTGTCTTTTTGGTATGATCTTCCCTTTTGTTTAGCTACTACTTTTCTTCCAGCCCACATATAATGCTTGCATATAAATCACTGTCATTCTAAGCTGGTCTAAAGCCAAGGTTTTATACTGGCTCAGTTAATTGCTCTGTTAATTGCCTGGAATATTGTGTGGATGGTATAATTTATCTAATACTTAACAGCCCTATGATTGTTAAGTGTAGCTAGGAGCTTGAAGAGAATTATGAATCATGTGAAATCATTTGGAAAGCCTATAGTAATTGCAATTTATTGCCAGTTCTGATCAAGAAAAACATTTACATATTTATATTTTTATGCATTTATCAGACGCTTTTATTCAAAGCTACTTGCATTGCATTCAAGAAACACATTGATATTCTAATCCGTTCTTGCTTTCCCTGGGAATCGAACCCTTGACCTTGGTGTTGCAAGCACCACACTAAAAAGAAAAAAAAAAACAATCGCAGAATTCAGTGCCAAAAGTATGTTCTTAAGGACTTGCCCATAATTAAAACATGAAAAGTAGTACTATTGTTGAGTAATGGTGAAGTGTTACTGAGTGCATATATACTATACTATAGTTCTTTCAAATATGGTACTGAAACAGTTTCATATTTATGTATCGTGATGTTCACATGCTTCAAGAACACTTAAATATAAGATGTTTTCAGATAAACGTGGCGCTGGCAGCATACAGCAATGGCAACTGTTAGACCGCATCCTTCAGCAAATTGTTCTACAAGATGAGAAGGGAGAAAATCCAGATGTTTCACCCCTGGACAATTTCAACGTTAAGAACATCATTCGAATGTAAGTGCTCAATTCATCACACTTTTGATTCAAAAAGCATTAAATCTATCCATTTAGATACTACATATTTTTCTCTTTAATAATACTGATCATGAAAAGTTAATAATAACTTTGAGTTCTCTAGTGTGGTGTAATATATTTGCTTTGATAAGGTACTGGATCCTCTTTAGTGCTTTTAAAGCTCAAAGTTCTCAAAGTAGGGAGGCTGAAATGTTTTGTGCTCAATGAATGTGAAACTGTGAACAAAAGCTGGTAACAAACCATTGGGAAATTTTAAAGGAAGACTAAAGTAATTAATACTGGTAAATCTGTCATTAATGTGTGTAAGATTTAGTGAATTTCCACGTATATTTATTTTCTTTGACCCAAATTTCCACACACAGTTTTCTTTGCTCCTATCTTGGCATCTTTGCTCCTTTAGTACCTCTTGGTCCTCAAAATGAAGTTTATATCCAAATGCTCGATTTCAGAAGAGGTTGAAGGTGTATTGGAAAGAATAAGAAACCTTGGCTACTGTTAGTCATGCATACTACTAGCAAACACAATTTAATCTTCTCATGCACCCACATAATGTGTAAATCTTTCCAAGTGCGAAACGTACCTTACTGAAACAAAGCTGAAATCTCCTGGCTGCGTTCAAGGCGTTTTGGGCTACGTATTGTTTCTTTAACCAGGTTAGGAGCAAGTTGTCCAAAAGAAAAAGCTAAAATAATGAAAGTTTAATGTTCAGTGTCGGCTCGTAGCTAGGCAATTTATGGTTATACCCCAACAACGTCAGTCTGCCTAGCAAAAGAATCCAACTTGGCTTCTTAAATAAGTAAAGTGCACTAAATCCATAATGTGTTGCCGGCATTTTTATCGTCTTTTCTTAATTTCATATTAGTCATGTACATATTTCATGTCCTTTGTCCAGTGCTGGCAGTACATGTTACTGTATCTGTTTCATTTCTCTCCTTCTGTAGTTATGGAAAGCAGCGCATGTCAAGGTGCACTTGAGGTTTCTTTACTAAACCTCCACTTACAATAAGATTAAGACTAAACTAATACCTTTTATTAAAAAAAATGTTTTATTAAAGAAATCTTCCCCAACTGTATGTCGTTGCTTTGGTTTAACAGTGGTCTCTTTGGTTTAAAGACCCCATGATATGGTTGGACAAACATTTTTCTTTGGTGTGTTGCAACCGAACTACAAACCACCTGGCAATACCATACTTGACCACTTGTCAACCAATGAAGAAACCTTCAAAATTAATCAATTCTAACCACTTCCTTTGTAACCAATTGATGTTTTGGAAAGGAAACTGGAAAACCATAATTTGGCACTTCCTAGTTGAAATAAAGTGGTATGTGTATTTAAGGGTGAGGGAACATTCTCATTCTTGAGAGTATTTTAATGAGCAAAATTTTATATTGACAAGAAGATTCATCAGTTTGATCTGCTAAAACTTAAGACGCTAGCAGACGTTTACTAAACACAGAAAACTCCAATTTTGCTTTCATGGGGTCTTTAATATTGGCTTTCATCTTTGCTAACACCGTTGATGCATAACCAGCAGCAGTTTAAACTGATAAATGGTTGAGGTAAGTGTGGGAAAAATTTATTTTATAACACTATGCATTTGAGTGCAACACGACGACACTTGGTTTTCTTCCGTCTACAGGCTCGTCAATGAGAATGAAGTCAGGCAGTGGCGAGACCAAGCAGAAAAGTTTAGAAAAGGTAAGTATGCAACACTGACTTGCATAGCTGAGCCTGAGTGAGCTTATGTAACGATAATGCATGTCTGTTTTTTAGAGCATGGAGAGCTGGTGGCTCGGCTGGAAAGGAAAGAAAGGGAGTGTGACACCAAGACACAAGAGAAGGAGGATATGATGAAGACACTCAACAAGATGAAGGACAAACTGCAGAAGGAAGGAGTGGAGTTGCGCTCTGCCAGGGAGCAAGTATTAGACCTGTCCTCCCGCATTAGTGACATTTCAGTGAGTTCACCATCTGTTACTTCCTTCTAGTGTGTTGTGTGCATTCATAAGTAGAGCAGATGCACATTATAGTTAGAACTTACATGTTGATGCCGCTATTGACATTGTTTAGTTAGAGATGCTTGATGAGTTGGTTAAAGGTAGGGTAGGCAATTTTTGGACCGGCTAGCAATAGCGAGCTACTTTCCCTCCCTCGATTCAGAGCATCTCCAATGCTACGCCTCCTCAAAACACATGAACGCTCACAGCCAGAGCAGAGTCTGCAAAGCCTCACAAGAGATGGCGTTAAATGACCTCATGTCTCAAAGCACATAACATTACAATGATAATCAACACAACTTAAGCGCTCTTATTTCTATCACCTGACTGCTGCAGATTAATTTCAGCATTGATGGTGTTTCCATTGAATACGAATAGATTCACACAAATTGCAGTTTTACCGTATTAAACATGAATAACCGTGTCAGTGTCTCGTTCATCAGAAGTACAACTTCATTTTCTACTATAAAGCAGCTCCTCATTGTGTTCATGTTTTCATTTGGAGACATCTGACCTCGACAGACTGAACTGGAGAAATGAATAGAAAAAGGGTTCCCTGTGACAGAAGGCATAGTCTCAGCAAACACCAACCTTTTAAGTAATCGCCACGGATCAATAAGAGTACAAAGTTGTTTTAAACTCCCAAAATGAGCTCCAAACAAACTTTGTTTCAGTCTAATTTTGTTCTAAATTCCATTTTTCGATTGCGCTTGTAGTATATCGGGGCCTTTTCAGTAGTTATGGTGTGAACACAGCATAAGCTCATTATTTTGGTTCAGAAGGAACTTAAAGGCGGCTGCTGTTTCGTTTGTGGTGCTCTGTGACTGACGTCTGTCTAACTCTGTATAGCATGAAACGTGCGATATCTGTGCGAGCAGGTGCGTAGAGGAAATGAAATGCATACATTGACAGGCAGGTAGAAAACAGACCAAATGCAATGATTTCGACGAATGTTTAATGGTCCTACGCCTTCCACAGATGATATACACATATAAATACATTTAGACCACTTAACTTGAATAGTGATTGCTATCAAGATGTGAAGATATTTCCAGCATAACAAAAAATGTTTCATGATCAAATCGTCTACCCTGCCTTTAAGCATGAGTTATGTGTGATGGTTTATACTTTCCAACAAATTTGTCTAATGTTATTCAAATTATTATGTTTTTTTACTTTTAGAGTGAAGTTCCTTTACCTGTTCCTCCTCTGCTCCCTGGGAGTCCAATGGCTCCACCTCCACCACCTATGATGATGGGTGGCTTCCCCTCTCCTCCTCCTCCTCCTCCTCCTCCTCCACCTATGGCTTTCTCAAGCCCACCCCCACCACCTCCTCCACCTCCCCCGGGGGGTCCTCCACCCCCGCCTGGAGCCCCGCCCATCTTTTCTGGGATTCTGCCTCCACCTGGACCGGCTTCCATTGGTTTCACAACCAATCTGCAGACAAAGAGCATCCCCCAACCTTCACAACCACTCAAATCCTTTAACTGGTCCAAACTGGGAGAGGTGAGTTAGTCATGTAGATACACCTGAAGTTTTTTTGGTACATGTACTATTACCATTCCTCATGCTGAACTTTATATAAAATAATCTAAATTATGTGAAACTAAAGGCCCTTTCACACTGAGTGCGACACGACAGGCAAGTCGCCAATGAACGGAGATTTCACATTGAACCCGAAACGATTGATTGCCTTCAGCTAATTAAACTCACCTGAACGATAGGTGGCACTGAACGAGAATAGTTTCTCATAGGTTTTCCCATTTGGCTTTAACGTCGTCCGCTGCATTACATACAACAGTAATTTCAGATGAATAAAGTTGGTTCTACACCTCATGGAGTGTGTGTAATAACATAGATTTTGATTAAATAAAGGGCAGACGTACAATGGCTTGGGTAAGCTTACATCTAATTGGACCGCTTGTTTCAACACTGGGTGACGGGTGAAAAAATCAACATATTGGTCAAAAAAATAATAATCTTGCTTTGTCTCTCTGTGATTGATCACGCCCGGTGTGAAGCGCTCCATACGGATCTATTGTTTCGTTCAAGAGTGTCATCGTGACGTACGTTCAGTTGGCTTAATTGCGCTCGGTGTGAAAGACCCTTAAGCCTTAATAATAGTCACATTTGCTGATTGCAGAACAAGATCACTGGAACCATCTGGTACGAGATTGATGACAGAAGGGCCTTTAAGGTTCTTGACCTGAAGGACATTGAGAAGATGTTTTCAGCTTATCAGAGGCAGCAAGTATGAAAGTGTTGCATCTCATATTTATAGAATGATCTTCTGGAGTAATAGTGTTTTGGATCCTCTGGCTTTACAGCAGTTGCTCTTTGCTTAATGGCGTGTAATAGATGCCTTAGTGCTTTAAGCATGAAGTAGCGTTTTAGTGCATTTAGAGCAGAAATGCTGCAGATATGCTCTCAGGCCGATGATCAACAAAACAAATAAGCGATCAATAGTTTGCTGTATTCAGCTCTGGCTGATTCTTCTGCTGCTTGAGTTGTTAACTTCTGCATGTGTTCCAATGTTTTTCTTCTTTCTCTGCTGCTGTTCCTCTGCCTGGCCAGGAGCTGCTCACTAACCAATCCTTCAAGCAGGTGAGTGGATGCTCCGATCAAACCTACTATACCGCCAGAACCTTTTCCCCAGCACACAGCACACCTGATCTTCTTACACGTATCTGACCATAAGGGCCAACCTCTAATAGTCAACCAATCGTTAGTCGACGAGAAGAAACTTAGTCGAACAATATTGTATTAATCGGTTAGTCACAGAACGGGCGGGAAATCCAAACGTTCGCCTATATCCATCGACTTGAAAGATTGCTTATCATTTGAAACATGTAAGTAGCAACTTTACATGTCTGTTTGCTCTAAGGTTAACCTTGATAAATGTGCAAATATCCAAGTGTTTGTGTGGCGTGTGGAAGCTGCAGTAGCGATAGCGAACTTTACGCCGACGCCATCGCTTGCATTGTTTTCAACATGAAAGTCATTTAGATGAGAGTAATTTCACTTTTGTAAAACAAAGAAAACATGATGCGCTTTCTGCCGTCTCGCTCTCCCGGAACGTCAAAAAAAATGAACTCGGTGTATAATTGAGACATGAGCAATACATCTATAGAAAGCTTAAAATGTCTATTATTAAACAAACCAAGCAAGCTGTATTTGTGCACTTGAGTGTGAGAGTGAATAGGTCATAAATTAGGCTTAATATTATTGGTTTGTTATTATTTCCCTCATATATATTGGCTTAAATGATTAGAAAAATCTACCGTTTGTTACATCTATCTTAGCCATTGTTGGCAATTTAATTCTGTATGAACGTTGGTTGAAAAGTCTGAATTTCTTAAAAGAATAGGGAATTTTACAGCCACTGATCACTGTATAATCTGAATGCATGGAAAGGAGCATGAAAATTCATCTGAAGTTTGGAACAACATGAGGTCAGAAAATGGTAACACTACAGTAGAACCCAGACTTACGAAAATAATCCGTTCTGAGGTTGGCTTCGTAAGTCGATCTTTTCGTAAATCGGTCAGGCTTTTACATGTAAATTGCCTAATCCGTTCCAAGCCCTACGAAAACACCACATTTAATTTTATACTAAAGCTATGCTTGTTCAGTATGGTCCCTATGGTTGAAGGGTTACGGCCATATTCTTTCGCTATGACCAACAAGCACATCCCAGCTTCATACTTCTCAATTATCTCCCTTTTCGTCTCCATGGAGAGCATCCTCTTCTTCCCTTTCACTTCAGCAACAATCTTCACATCCATGGCTAGTGATTAGAAAGAAGTTTGTTAACTGGGTACAAAGTAAAGGCGATGCAGCACGATGAAAACAAAACTTGTATGCGAAAGCACGGACAAACTTTAGCGTTAGTGTAGCACAGACGAAATGGGAGAGGAACGCCGCTACGCAGAGGCTGGTGGGAGCGATGCTGACCAATAGGAGAGCAGGATGCTGCAGCGAAAGCTAGCGTACGAGCCGGGAGACAGCCAATGGGAGAGCGGGACGATTGGTGCGAGTTTACGGGTCAGTGGCGCGCGAATTTCAAAACAAAACTCAGAAATCGTCGACCTCGGGCGAGATCATTTTGTCGTTACTCGGGCGGGAAAAAAAACAGAAATCTTTTATCATACGTCGAACTTTTCGTACGTAGAGCGTTTCGTAAGTCGGGGTTCTACTGTATTTTTGTTTTTGATTCAGCTATTCCTTTAAGTCTTTCAGAGATCATGCAATAGAAAAATCTTTCTTCTCGAATGCCTAGAGTGAATAATTGGTGTATAATTATGAGAATCAGCTAAACCACTGTGATTGCGCAGTGTAATTGGTACAATAAGCTAATTATTGAACTTTATTACACAGATGTCAAAGACGTAGATGAGGCATGTTTTGGCCAGATATGACCTTCCGCCTAGCCTGTGTTCTTCATGTTAGTGCTTGAACAGAACTATGCTAGTGTGCTTTCTTTGGACCGCTGTGGAGTTACATGACCCGTGTAACCTCATCGAACATTCACAGCACAGGAAACGGTCTGGACCTATAAATAGATGACTGTTCTCGCTGAAACAGCCAAGCTTCTTTCAAGCATCTGTGGTTCTTCAGCTGCATGATCGTTTCTGACACATTGTTCTGAAAACTGGCCTTTTGTGAGAGACACATTTTAAGTTATGTCCATATTGTGTTTTATGCTCGTTGCAACCTTTGAAATGACTTTTTAAAAATGAGTTTGAAAGACAAACAGTATAATTGTTCATTCAAAACCGCAATGAAATCCTTGCATTGCTTGACGTTTTGGCTAATTCATGAATAAAAATTCAGCCTTAGCCTATGGACACGAATACAAATTGTTCAAAATGTTTTATGCATTTCATTATCATGAAGAGAGTGAATCCAAACAGCCATGGTGTGATTAGTAGGTTTTCTCCTCCTCTGCAGAAAGAGACGGGATCGATGGACGACCTTTATCTAAGCTCGCGCAAAGTCAAAGAGCTATCTGTCATCGACGGCCGGAGGGCCCAGAACTGTGTCATCCTGCTTTCCAAGTACGTAGTTGTCACTGTTAGCAAGAATTGTGTTAATGGATATCCTGGATAACAGATGCTATGCTTGTTACACTCCAAAAAGTAGTTCAGGAGAGCTGATACCACAACTTTGATGCAAGTAAAACAACTCTAGGCCCAGTTTCACAGACAGGGTTTAGATTAAGCCAGGATTAAGCCTTAGATACTTTAAGACATTTGAGTGGATTTTATTAATGTGCCTTGGGAAAAAAAACATTACTAATGTGCATGTTGAGACAAAACTATGACACAGACATATTTTAGGATATCTCAGTGCAAGTGGCTTTCAAATTAAAACAGCTCAAGCATGCATGTTAGTCTGGGATTAGTTTAAGCCTTTTCTATATTAATTTAAGTTAACCTTTTATGTTGCAGATGTAACTTTGATGAGTTCTGTTGATATAATAGTGTTGGTCATTACCTTAGCTTAATATTGTGAATAACTTAAAACTTAACTTTCTGCTGTAATTTGTTTTGATACATTTGGAAATTTTGCATTGCATTTCTAGTTCCCAACATGCCTCACATAAAACAGGATTAGGACAATAAATGTTGAAATTGAGTGTTATTTAATGTGTTTTTAGTAATGGAAAAGACCTGTTAGTGTTTAATGCTGTTATGTTGGACATTTAAAAGCGTTTTTGTAATGTTATTTATTTGAACTGATTAAATAGATGAGATTTATTTGGTTCCAGGGCTACAACTTAATTTGTAAGAAACACAAAAGTTGATTACTTAAAAAAAAAAAAAAAAAAGTTCTTCTAACTCAATAGTTTGTTGTTTGAACATCAGTTCATTTGAAGTTGACAAAAAAATTATGCAAGCGACAAATTTTTCACATTGTGAAAAAAGTTTGAGGTGTGTTTCACATTGTATATGTTGTTTGAATGTTGTTGAAATGTTACTATATAGTAGGAGAGACTATATTGATATGTTCTGTGACCCGTTGCATGAAATGTCTAACTAGTCATTTTTGTTAAAACTAGTCACAACGTATTTTAGTTACATAAAAACATACATGGTTCTAATTTAATGAATGTAGCCAAAGCCTAGAGTTGATTTAAAATCTGAACTGAGCATTTAAACTTTTTTCAGCAAAGACTTTCAGAAATGTTCTTTGTGCTTAACGAAAAAACAAATGTGCGTTGAAAACAGAAAATGGTGGCAATGCTGTGGAGGAACAAGCTTGCTCATGCTCATGTCATTCATGATGACTTAATGAGGACAGGGATGGATTGATCGTGTTCTGTGATGTGGACAGATTTTTATTGATCAGAACTAAAGGGGAGAGAAGATTGATTGCACATTGACATCAAACATCTAACCATTCGTGTTGCATGACATATACTATTGTTGTTTTTACTTTCTTAATAGCATGTTACACTTTACATAATTAAGAAATCCTTTTCTGTTCATACAGGTTAAAAATGAGCAACGAAGAGATAAAAAGAGCTATTCTAGAGATGGATGAGAGGGAAGAGCTGGCTAAAGACATGTTAGAACAGGTGAGTCCTCTGTTGGATTCATTGTTAAAAACAAATCTATAATGTTTTTGATTAATGCTTATGAGTAAATGCATTGCGCATTCACAGCTGCTGAAGTTTGTTCCTGAGAAAAGTGACATTGACCTTCTGGAGGAACACAAACATGAGCTTGAGCGAATGGCCCGGGCTGACCGTTTCCTGTTTGAGATGAGCAGGTACTGCAAAATGATTGAAAATAGAATAAAAAGTCACTTTGGGTGAGAGAAGAATAATAATACATTGGAAAGTTCTTGGTCAGAATATTAAATACTGAATTGTATGAATGACAAAGCAGGCAGCAACCCAATTTTATCAGTGATTTTTTTTTTTAGGCTACATTTTTCCAGCATATTTTACCTTCAAAAAAACAAGCCATCACAAAAATCGGTAGTGTTGAGAATGCCCCAAATCCTCACATGGACGGGAGATCCATCATTTATCAGAAAATCAATGCAACATGCACATCCAGGAAGGATGAATTAGGCCACACACACACTTTACAGAAGGCCACGTTTGACCAGCATGCGCACTTGTATAAACGACATTGGCATTTTGCAGCAAGAACCATCAAAGTCATATACGTGTCATATACATATGATCAGGTAAATTGGACTTACTACGGGTTGACGTAAGCACATAGTACATGCATAACAGAATTGTAAAAAAGTAGTAGCTGGTAGTGGCTTCTTTTTGTAATGACATTAACTTTTAACAGAATTTTATCCCACTATCGAAGGAATTCTCTGGCAATGCGGTAGGAAACAAGTACAAAATAAAGAAAAAAGAAGAGAATCTCCTGATCAAAACAGGGAAAGAAGAAGTAGAAACAAGCGATAAAAGCATTGCTCATGCATATGTAAAATAATGTGATCATTACCATTAAACAGCACATAAATCAAAGCAGTCTAATGCAGGATGAGCTTCAGGATCGTTCTGATCATCGTTCTAAAGCCCATCTGAATATAGCCTATTTTTTGAACAATTTTTATTGAAGTGTTGATACAAGAATGCATGAAGCGAGAATAAAATGAGGAGGTCGTCTGTTCTTTCTTTTGATGTGTTGTATGAGATATTCAATAAAATATTCGGCCATGAAACTTTTGTGAAAATTATCCAAAACACTGGCGGTGGCTGGGGCTTTAAAAAAAACAGGGAAAGAGTTAAGAACCTGTTAAGAGGTTATTTAACAGCCAGATTTACAACAGGTTAGTTGAGTTAAGAGCCAGATTCACATCCCCCTATTATTGCATTGCAAAGAAAACCAAAAAACAAGCTGTGTTATGCTCTTTTTGTCTTATTTACTATTGCATTGCATTACTTTTAAACTTGATCTTAAATGTGATGAGATGAAATGCCATTGAGATTAAGGGGAACAAAAAGGGACAAAAACAATCAACCTTTTTCCTTTCCATTTTGCAATGAAATATGACTTTCTTTCTTCAGTGGCTGAAGCTGATTTGCACTGTTTTCTCTCCTCCAGAATCGACCACTATCAACAGAGGCTCCAGTCTCTCTTCTTCAAAAAGAAGTTTGCCGAGCGTCTAGCAGAGACAAAGCCCAAGGTTGAAGGTTGGTAGGTTTAGCGGGACGCTACAGGAGCGCGCGCTTTGCAAACGAACGCAGACTCTCATTCACGTGACAGAGGCCAGAAACCGTAAATGCGAGCGTGAGTCAGGTCTGCTGTGTTTGCGAGTGTGTGTGGCTCTTATACTTGAATTTATCTCCAGTTCAAATAAAGAACAGTGTTTCCACGGAGGCTGTTTTGGAAAGCTGGCACATGTTGAGAGGGGAGAGTCTTTCTCATAAACACTGCTTTTTTTCTTCAAAGAGTTTCAAGCTTTTCATGAAAGAGTGGTGGCGAGCATGTGCTTGCTGAGTACTTTGGATGGACGTAAGCCAGCACAAATTCTGCTTCGAGACCGCTCTCTTTTAGCTATCCTCAAAGAGACCGTTCACCCCGAAACAGATGTATTGTCATCGTCATTCTCTGTGGAACACGTGGGATGTCTTGAAGATTGCACACGCTTTTACTTTAACTGATATTTACTGAAAAGATCACTTAACACATTTGTTATCCTCAAATGTATCAGTGCACACACTGACCTGTAATGTTAACAAATAAAAACTAAGATATGAATTAAGCACTAAGATAAAGATAGAGATTAAGGGTGCTAAAATGCCATCGTTTCCTTGACCCCGACAAGCAACGAGACTAAATTGATAGCAGTTTATGGAAGCTTTATAGAGCAGAGAGATTGGATGCCATCCACACAGACAAAACAAATGAAGGACTTTTCTGGCCCATCTTTGCACATTAAATTGTGTCAACAGGAAGGCATTTTGAATGTTTTAACATCCAGGCAAAGGAAGTCTAACTTTGGCTAAGATCCTCCGGGAAAAGTTTTTTTTGTGGGAAACTGGCGGCGGGAGAATTGTGGACAAGCATCAAAGTTGCATGCGCTTTCTTGTTCCCGCTGGAGCGACTGCCGTTATGCGGCTCTGTGATGGGAATTGTGAGGGAAAGCTGGAGCTGAGACTAGTTCACACACTCACAAAAACATAACGGTTAAACATCGGTTTAGAACCAGGATTGATCAATAATTTGGACTTTCTGAAAAACGAAATGCGCGGTTGTGTAAACCAGAACTGTGAAGAGCAAGAGGTAGAGTTGGACTTTCTTTGCTGATTCATCCTGACATTACTGTGGGTTCTGATCTTGTATAATGAATCTTAGACGACTCCATCTTTCAGCTCATTTCTAGGCCCAGACATAACCTGCTGACTTTTTCCGCATTTTCTGCCATTTCTGTGGACTATACAATAAGTACATGTGGTAACATGTGAGATGAGAGTGCTATGTTTTTATTGGTAATTGAAAGCATAATCAAATTAGCCAAAACATTTAAGAAACAACGCATAGGCTGGGGAAATTTACTTTGAAAAGTAATGCATTATAATATTACGTTACTCCCTTAAAAAGTAACTACCGTATTTTCCCGCATATATATATACCAGATTTTGGTTATACCAGATTTTACAAACCCCGCAGGGGGGGTGCGGAATATATAAGGCTGCGGACTATATCACCAATTTTTTACACGTAATAATATTTCAATATAAAAAATTGAAAAAATTATTTTCTTATTTTCTTCTGTATTTTCTTTCTGTTTTTCTTTCTTGCACGGGTTGTCTGGCCTCTGTACTGTCAGTCTTACAGCTGGTGCTGATAGGCTGTCTGACCTGTCAATCATGCAAGAAGATGTGATTGGCTGTCTATCATTCTGATAGCTGGCTCTGATAGGCAGTGTTGCCATATTGGGCGGGTTCCCACCCAATTGGGATCCTTTTGGTCGCGTCAGACCGGAAAAAAATGCATTGGGCTGGTCGATAAAAATTGGGCTTGTTTTTGATGACAAACCCGCCCAAATTTCCTATATAAATGCATATAAATTCCATTAAAACACCCCCCCCCCCCCCCCCCCGTCAACAATCGCGTGGAGGTCTCTCCATCCCCCCTGTCAACAATTTGGGTCTTGGGTGGGAATTTTTGTGAATGGGCGGGTTTTTTGCTCTAGTTGGGCTGGAAATCATCAGTCCAATCTGGCAACACTGCTGATAGGCTGTCTGACCTGTCAATCATGCAAGAAGACGTGATTGGCTGTGCTGCCATGATAGCGTGCTCTTCTCATCCGATCAACACGCTTCCAGGGGGAGAGACTGTCTTTCTTCTTATTATTATTGTTTGAATTTCGCGCACAAGCACTGTGTACCGACCGTGAACAGTTATGGATAATTGACATTCGAAATTCGAATCATGAACTTGCACAAAAAAAATTCATCATGGGTGCGGGATATCTGAGGGTGCGGATTATACCAACGATTTTTTACACAAACCCCCAAAACCCGCGGGATATATGAGGGTGCGGATTATCTGCGTCTGCGGATTATATGCGGGAAAATACGGTAATTACTGTCACAGTCTCGTCATGTCTTTCACATCCGGGTCCCTTCTGTGTATCTTTCCATGCCCTTCCCACACCTGTCTTGTTAATCACTTACCTTGTTAAGTTTCGTCAGCTGCTTCCCATCTCCTCGTGTATAAATACCCTCTTGTATTCCCTTGTCTTTGTCGTTTGTTAACGTATTGTAATGTTTTTTTTTTCCCCGGCTAATCTTCCTCTTCCGTGTTTAGCACTATGAGTGCCCTTTTTGTTCATAGTTAAGGTCTTTTTGTTTCTCAGTTTTTCGACTAAGAGAGTTTCATTTGAACCTTAACTCCCTTCGTCTTCATCCTTGCCATTGGTGACAATTACATTACTTTTTAAAAATGGTGATGCATTACGTTACTTGTGCATTACTTTTCCTCTTATCTGTGCTTGTTTGTTTGATTTTTTTTTTTTTATAAGAATTTTTTTTTATTTTAGGGCAAAGACCCTTTTACACCAAAATTTTAATAATAAGGCTGCAGGAAGTGCAAACCTTTCATCCGCTGCCGTTCTGGATCACAGTAGAAGAACGTTTAACAATTCCACCAATAAAAAATAAACTAAAAACAGCTGAAAGTAAATTTTGCTTATGGTTGAACTGAATCATCAAGAGTCAGCATCAAGTACACTGGTCAATAAAGTGAAATTAAGTGCATTAAAATGTTTGTTTTATTTAACATATTTAATTATTTGGAGGTTTGCGTATTATTTTCATTCTGCATTTCATTGATTTTATTAATTTTGAGGAAAACTGAATGTGTTTTGTGTAAATGAAATGAGTAAATGCTCACGTTTAGTCTAGAACTACAATAACCATCATGTTCTCACACACACACACACACACACACACACACACACACACACACACACACACAGCGACCTGATTTCTCTCATCATGAAGTAGAACTTGCGTTACTTATTTGAAAAATTAACTCAGACATTTTGTTGTAAATGTAAAAGTAATGCATTACTTTACTAGTTACTTGAAAAAGTAATCTGCTTACATAACTTGCGTTGTGTAGAATGTGTAAAACTTTAGTCAATAGCTAAAGCTTTAGTCCAATTCTGCTCAAATCGTGTCGGCCTGTTAATGACTTGAAGTAATATTTCACCTAAAAACGAATATTCTGTCATCATTTACTTGTCCTCATGTCATTCTATACCACTGTGACTGACTTTCTTCTGTGCAACACAAAAAGAAGATATTGTACAGAATTTCCTGAGTGCTCTTACTGGTCCATGATGGGAAGTTGAAACACTATTGTATGATTTCACCAACCCTTTAAAGGCATGGTTCACCCAAAAAAACATTCTTGCATAATTTACTCAAAAGAAAGAAACTCATACAGGTTTGACAACATGAGGGTGAATTTTCATTTTTGGGTGAACTATTGCATTAATAACTCTTAATAAAGCACTAAATTCCAGTTAAGTCTATGAAAGAAGTCCATATTGCCTGATAATAAACATTTCAGTAATCTGTAGACATTTTTGAGATGCCTTTCTTGATTTCTTTTCTAGCCATTCTGTGTGCGTCGCGGGAGCTGATGAGGAGCAAGCGTCTGACGCAGGTTCTGGAAGTAGTTTTGGCATTCGGGAACTTCATGAACAAAGGACAGAGAGGCAACGCGTATGGCTTCAAAGTGTCCAGCCTCAACAAGATCGTCGACACCAAGTCAAGTATAGACAGGTCAGAGGTCAACGAAGAGGCTCTTCATTACCTCGTTGAAGTAGAATCTTGCTACCATTGAGAATTCATTTGACCGAAGTCATATAATAGGACAACTTGTCTCAATGAATTAAAAAAACATTCAGCCATCCATTTTAGTCCTTACTTAATGTACACATTAGATCTGTATGTGTTTCTTTTCTTGTCCTATTTTGTAATAACGTTTATTTGCAGTTCGGTTTTCAAATAAGTTTGATAGAATGATTTTGATGCATTGAGTGAATTGAAGAGAATGGGTTAATATTTGTTTCTTATTTCTTTGCTTTAACCTGGAAATAAAATGTTATTCTGTTTGCATGTTCAACAGGAACATCACCATGTTGCATTACCTGATCATGATCTTTGAGAAGAATTACCCGGACATCCTCAACATTCAACAGGACTTGCTCAGTGTACCAGACGCTGCCAAAGTCAAGTGAGTCCCGGCATGCAGACAGATGATGTTTTTGGTGTGTTTTGTGTATCAGTTGGTTAGAGACGGTTTCTGTCTTCCTGTTTCTTTCCCTCAGTCTGGCTGAGCTGGAGAAGGAAGTGTTCAGCATCAGGAGCGGCTTGAAAGCTCTGGAGGCGGTGAGTTTATTCCTGTGACCGCTTAAAAACCTCATCAGAAACATTGCTGACATGCTCTTTATTTTATTATTTCATCCATGTGTTGCAACACCCTTTGAAAGTAGTTCTTATTAGCCATCTTATTTATTTCTGCAAGTGAAGAAGCTTCTAGACATACGATGCTCAATACGATGCTCAAAACTAGCGGTTGACCGATACTGACTTTTGTTTTGTTTTTTGTCAGTATGTTAGAGAGCAACGTAGCTGTTTTATTTGACTTGATATTTAGTTAACTAGTCATACTAAATCATTTGGAAATGAATTGAAATAAACCTCTTTAAAACAAACAGACATATACTTTGATGGCAGCTTCTTCATTCATTACAGCATTTTGAATAAAGAAAGAAATTGTCTAAAACATGAATAAGAAGTAAACAGTAACCAACAGGACACAGATTAATATGGTAAGTTTGTGAACGCTGGGACTCATGTTTTTCAAGAAAAAAAGATAATCTAACACTAATTTTACATACAGCACATAGTGAAAATGACGTGAATATAACAGTGGGGAACTGAGTACAGCAGCAGAGTTTAATAGTTACTCGATTTATAGTCTGCATTTGATTGACACGGACAGAATAAACGCATTCAAATATGCACTTCACAAGAAATTAAATGTTTATACGATTTTCTAAGATGTGTTATGAAATTAAAGATTGCATATTTCCTGAATACTGACGGTAAATGAGAAAGTATATGACTATTAAATAGTGCTGTCAAAATAAAAGTCCTGATTTGTACACATAAGCCAAACAGAAAAACGTATGCCAAATATCGGCCAATATATCAGCCTTGCCGACATGTCAGTCAACCACTACACCCTTTATAATTTCCCTGGAGGACATTTTATCAGTAAAAACAAATATTCTCTAGTAACATTTTTTGGAACAAAAACATTTAAAAGATACATATTTTTTCTGTTTTTCCATCAGGAGTTACGATACCAGCAGAGCCAAGCATGTGATCGGGGAGACAAGTTTGTCCCAGTGGTCAGTGACTTCATCACAGTCGCTAGCTTCAGCTTCTCTGAACTCGAGGAACTACTCAATGAAGCCAAAGATAAGGTAACATCCCTTCATTACTCAGTCTCAAGAAGTGTAATAAACCTCCAACCATAAATATCCAACTCAATAATGCTGTTCTACATCTCCGTCTCAGAAGAAAGGGGTTTCATTTGAGCCAGATACAATCGCACAAAGGACTTCCTTGGCAGAGAGAGAGGGAGAGAGAGAGAGAAGAAGAGAGAACAAAAGGCCCGTTTTTTTTGTCCTTCAGTGCCTAAGGCTGAAAATGTTTTCTCCAGCATGAGCTCAGAGTTGTTGTTGAGGGCAGAACGGGGTCTTTGAGTGGGTCACAGGAGAGAGTTGTGGAGGGAAGCTTGGCTTTTTCAGGACGGGCCCAGCAGGCCTTCCCAACCCCCTTCTCCATCGTTTAGAGCCCTGCCAACCCTGTGCACGGACCGGAGCCTGATATCTTAGAAGGATGAAGGAAAAGGGAGTGCGAGAGAAAGAAAGAAAAAAACAGAGAGAAAAGAGAAGGCTTTGTACACCCTTCCTGGCTCGACATGATGACTTAAACATCTCGGGGAATCCCGGCAGCCGGTCCTAAATTTCTCCGGGCTTTTTCTCCAGGGTTTGAGGAGATTTATTTCTTTTGAAATGTGGCTTGGTCTCAACCCTACCCCCACTCTGGTATGTCCCCAACTCTCAAGTACATGAAAGAGAAGCATTCTGACAGCCATTGGGAATACTTTTAAGATTTGTGCATGTGAGTGTGTTAGCAATCTATTTTTCGGTGGCGGAAAGTGAGAGTAGGGATGTGTTTTGGTCACTGGGCAGACTCCATAACGGAGCAATCCCTTTAACCCTTTCCACCATTAGGCTAGTTATTTATTTAGTAAAGCCATAAAAGTTTTGAGAGACTTCATGAGGAATGGCTGACCCTGAAGCTCTGTGAGCTGTGAGGACACAAAAGCCTCCCTGTGCTTTCCAGACAGATATACCTCTTCCTGCTTCCCTCCAAGCGTCAGATTTCTGTCTCCGGTAAGAAATTCTGTCCCCTTGAGGTTGGTTAAAATTAACACAAACATTACGGCTGAGAACAAGGGAAGAGTATTGTCAACCCTAAAGGGCCAGTCACACAGCGAAAACGCATGAATCACGCACGAATTACGCACATCTGCGCGGAGCGTGCGTCGTATGCGTATTTTGTCGTTGGAACGAACGTGGACCATCAGTGATTGTAAGTGGATGTGCGTCGAAGGCGGTTTGTGCGTGATTTTGAGTTTTGAACGGTTCAAAATTTTTCATGCGATCTCATGCGTTATTCATGAGTCTGCGTGCGCAGTTTATGTGTGGAGTATGCGTGACTATGCGCGGGACACGCGTCGGCCGTCAGTGCTTATGCGTCGGAACTGGTTTGAAACCGCGCACGTCCACTGACGCCCCACCTTCATATCACTCATGAACCACGCATTAACGGCGCACGTATCACGTTCATTCCACTGACAATGTGGATTCTGAAAGTGCTTGTTCGTTGTTTGGACGCGCTCCGTCAGTGATTCATGCGTCGGGCGTGCGTCGAATGTTCGTGGAATACTTTGGTCAATTTCTCGACGCACAAGCACTCACAAACCCAATCTGTGCATGATTTGTGAGTGATTCGTGCGTGATCGCTGTGTGACTGGCCCTTAAGGATGTGTTCACTCTTGTAGTTCAGTTTGTTTGGTCCAAACTAAAAAAAACATTTAGTCCTGGTCCACTCAGCGCTCAAATTGGGATTTTAACAATGAACCTAAAGATACCAAACCTAAGGCATAGGTGTATGTTCAAAATCTGATTGGACCGATTGGACTGATTGGCCGAACATCCAAAGCAGTGCTGTGTTCTGGGATAAATGAGCTTGTTGTGTGTCCCTAGCTACACATGATGGTGTTTTCACCAGCTGAGAACTTGTGAACAGCTTATAAAATGTGTAAAGGAGTAAAAGCCACAGCAGGGATCCCTCCTTTACACACATAAATGCTGCGTGGAGACGCGATTCTGATGCTTGTATTGAACTGTGATGGGCAACATCCTATGACGAGAAAAAAATGGTAGGATTGAACTTTCTGTACTTTTCCCGTTTTGCTTCGTTCATATGTCTTTTGGTCCACGTTGAGTTCATATTTCATTCGAACCGCACCAGAGTTCGTTTGGAAGTGGACCGAGACCCATCTTTTCAGCGTCGTCTTGTTTGGTGGCACCAGGATTCAGATGGCAGCGTTCACACTTACTCAATGAACAGCGTTAACGGAGCAATCGCACCAGCGTTTGTGTTAAACTAACCAAACCTGCCAAGTGTGAACACAACCTAAGATGCTGAAGATCTCTGCACTGATATCTTATCCCGCAGTTGTTGGGACTATCACCAGCTGAAGCTTGAAATGTACGGTACATGAAGTTAATATTTCAAGTTTCCTTCCGTAGACGCTGACAGCCCTCAAAATGATAGATCGAAAGCTAAATGGTGTGGTGTGACTTGCTGGCTAAAGCTCAGTGGTGGAAACCAGAATTATTGATTCAGTTTCACGATAGTCAAATCAAGTCACTTTTATTTATATATCACTTTGTACAATACAGATTGTCTCAAAAGCAGCTAACAATGTAATGAAAAGGAGAATGACTTGTTAATGATGTAAAATTCATAAGTTATGAAACATCAATTTCAGCTGTAAATCAGCTTTACAGAAGGTAATAGTGTCATTAATTCTGCTCAGTTCCCAATTCAGTTCAAAACCAGTCATTATCCGGCTAAATTTGGTTCAGATTTAGTTCTCATTTGTTATCAGTGCAGTTAAATCAATAATATTTCTGAACGTTAACTATCCCCATAAAAGAAGACTCATCTTGTCTTCACACAGAGTATAATTTCTCATAAAGATAATTAGTGGCTTTATTGGTCTGAGGAGACGGAGACAAGTCTCATGGCAAATCTACTGTGGATGAAGGCTTAATATATATTGTTTTGGCAGACGAGCAAGGAAAAGGCTTCTGGAGCAAGGATCTTTGACACCTTGGTATGCCGAACCACAGTAAAAGTATATAGGTATTTGGGGTTTGTAAAATGTAGTTCTCCACAAAGGTTAGGCCACAGCATCTGTGTGCAATTCAATTATGTAGCTCAAGCAGTCACTTATTAGTCAAGATTGAAGCAGCTTTGGAATATTTGTTCCAAAACTCTAAAGCGCACTAATGTCTATTGTGTCAGTTCTGAAAGATCATTGCAAACTTATGGCACATTGAAATAATTTAGTCATTTCTGGGCTCTCACAGTGAACAGGTGTAGATGTCTTGGTGACGTTTGGGAAATCTCTATGGTGATGTCTAGGAGATTAGATGTCTTGTAGATGTCTAGGAGATGAGATTTCAAAGAGATGTCTTGGTGATGTCTAGGAGAGGAGATGTCTAGGATATGTCTAGGATATGTCTAGGATATGTCTAGGATATGTCTGGGAGATGAGATTTCTAGGAGATTAGATGTCTTGTAGATGTCTAGGAGATGAGATTTCAAAGAGATGTCTAGGAGATGTCTAGGAGATGTCTTGTAGATGTCAAGGAGATGAGATGTCTAGAATATACAGATGTCGAGGAGATGTCTTGTAGATATCTAGGTGATGAGATGTCTAGGAGATTAGATGTCTTGTAGATGTCTAGGAGATGAGATTTCAAAGAGATGTCTTGGTGATGTCTAGGAGATGAGATGTCTTGTAGATGTCAAGGAGATGAGATGTCTAGAATATACAGATGTCGAGGAGATGTCTTGTAGATATCTAGGTGATGAGATGTCTAGGAGATTAGATGTCTTGGAGTTGTGTAGGAGATCTCTATGGTGATGTCTAGGCGATGAGAGGTCTAGGCGATGAGAGGTCTTGTAGATGTCTATGAGATGTAGATATCTAGGAGATTATATGTCTAAGAGATGTCTAAGAGATGTCTAGGAGATGTCTAGGAGATGTCTTGGTCGATGTCTAGGAGATGATATTTCTAGGAGATGATATTTCTCGGAGATGAGATGTCTATGAGATTTCTCGGAGATGAGATTTCTCGGAGATGAGATGTCTTATAGATGTCTTGGTGATGAGATGTCTAAGAGATGTCTAGGTGATGAGATGTCTTGGAAACGTCTTGGTGATGAGATGTCTAAGAGATGTCTAGGTGATGAGATGTCTTGGAAACGTCTTGGTGATGAGATGTCTAAGAGATGTCTAGGTGATGTCTAAGTGATGTCTTCTAGGTGTAAAGGAGATGATTCTAGATGTCAAGGAGATGTCTTGGTGATGTCTAGGTGATGAGATGTCTTGGAAACGTCTTGGTGATGAGATATCTAGGTGATGAGAGGTCTATGGTATGAAAGCTGTCACAGGGGCTGTGCCCTTTCCAAAAGTACTAACATTTACCATTTATGGACTAATATGTATGCTTTAGATACTAATATCTACTCTGTAGGGGTAAATATGGTACAAATTTGTACATTTTGAAAAGGTACCGCCCCAGTAACAGCTTTCAAAACCTTTTTTGAGAATGTATATTACCCAGCCTTAGCCATAATCTATGTATTTTACACAATGAAATCTCAGTAATTCACAAATTCGCAGGTTGCCCCCATACTGTAAGTTGCATTTGTTTTCCTTCCAATGACTTTCCAGTCATTTGTGTTTCTTTGCTGTTTCTCAGCCGTACTCCACACTTATCATGGTTAGGTTATCACTCTCTCCTCTTTCATCTTCTCTCCAGTTCTCCAAGTCTCTGAAGCATTTTGGAGAGGAGGAAGGTCGCATGCAGCCGGATGAGTTCTTTGGCATCTTTGATATCTTCCTGCAGTCGTTCAGTGAGGCACGACACGATCTGGAGAGCATGCAGCGACGCAAGGAGGAGGAAGAGAGGAGAATACGCATGGAAGCCATGGTACAATACACATTTACTGAAGCAGCAACACTCAAAATACACACAGAGATTATTTACAGGATCCATAGATAAAGCTCATCCGGATCATCGCGCACTAGCTTGGAGGCCTTTCTGTTTTTGCATCTTTAAGAGCTGGTTTTCTTGAGATGAAACCTGCCTTTTTTATTATTTTATGTTCGTTGAGGTTTATTTAGTCCCATTTTAGTGCAAATACTTCTACTAACAACTGTCACTTAAACTGGTCATTGGCTTGTCCGTAAAGACCACTGGTTCACTGACGTCAATGCACAGAAAAAAATATCAACGACTGTCACATCCAGTATAGTTAACATTGCTTTCAACAGATTATTTGCAAAGCCTGCAATGCATTGTGCCTCGATTACAAAACAATCCGCAGGGAAATGCTCCAACCATAACACATCATCTTCTGACATGACCCAGGAGGTTGTCAACACTTCCCGGCCATTGATGGGACTTTGTTATACAGTAGGGGCGCTGTTACGCATCTTCTGAAAGAGTACAGAATCTCAAAATCAAAACAGGCAAAAAGCAGCACAAAATAAGCAATAAGAGCTTATAAAACTATCAATAAGATCAGCTCCTTCTCCAGGAGCAGCTCAAGCACCTAAAATGAGTTAGAAATAGAGTTTGATTAAAAGGACTTCAACCAAAACCATTGACATGACCAATAGTGCAATGATGTAAATGTAAATTCAGCGTTGTGGTGTCTCAAAGCTCACAGCATCTGAACAAGCCGCATTTGGAACTAAATAAAGGAACTATTTGGAACTAATATTGGTTGAAGTAAAATTTTGTTTTGTTTTCATTTTAATCTATGAAACATTTAATGGTACAGTGTTACAATGGTACCTTTGTGTCATGATGACACCTTCAAAAGGTTTGCTGCAATTAAATAACATCGTCATATTACTCTTTTCTGCAGGGTTCTTTCTCCTTTTCCCTGACTTCTCAATATTCAACCTTGTGTGAAACAGCACACAAAACATGTACATTTTCTAATAAATCATAACTGTTAGGACATGAAAATGCACAGCTTTGTCTCGTTTGCCATGTGCATGAAGTTTCATGCACTTCATTAAACACATTCTCACACATGCTGTATGAGGGGAAACTATTCAATATGTGATGACAGTATTGATGCAGTCGATAATTGGTAGCAGGATGCCAGATGCAGATTTATTTGTTGGAGGCACTCAGTAGACCATGAATCACCTCAGAGAAGCTCTGCTAAGCCCCTTCTGTATTGATACTGTCACATTGCAAGTTTTTCGAGATTGACCACTGTCCACTGATTAGGATATTTGCCATATTTTCCCGCATATAACCCACAGACGCAGACAATCTGCACCGTTATATAACCCGCACCCTTATATAACCCGCACCCATAAAATGCTGAACTTTTTTTTGTGTAAGTTCACATTTCGAATTTCAAATGTTGCTTGCTTGACGTCAATTATCATAACTGTTCAGCTCGGTACACAGTGCTTGTGTACGAAATTCACACAATAAGAAATCAAACACAAGTCAGAATCATAAAAAAAAGAAAGCGGTCTCTCCCGCTGTGCAGCAGCTCGTCCCTTAAGAAGCGATTCTACAGGTATTGATCATCGATGAGATGAGAAGAGCCCGCCCTCATGCAGCACAGCCAATCACGTCTCCTGCATGATTGACAGGTCAGACAGCCTATCAGCGCCAGCTGTCAGAGTGATCAACAACTCTCACAAGAAAGAAAATACCTCAAAAAAACCTTATGTCCTTAGGGACGTAACAAATATATTGAAATATTATTACGGGTAAAACATGTGTGATATAGCCCGCACCCTTATATAACCTGCACCCCCTGCGGGGATTGTAAAATCTGGTATAACCCGCAGGATATATGCAGGAAAATACGGTAGTTTGATCTGAAGCTACATTTTTACATTGGGCAGAGGAAATAACAGCAATATCATATATGCTTATATGTACTTAAAAAAATAATATGATGCTGATACCCTGTATGATCACAGCTATTTGACATTATCTCTGTTCATTTATCCATCCCAGCTGAAGGACCAGCGGGAACGAGAGAGACGGGCGAAGAAAAGCACTGGTGGCAGTGTGTCAGAGGAGGTGGGGGAGTTTGATGATCTCGTGTCGGCACTTCGCTCAGGTGAAGTCTTCGACAAGGACTCGAAACTTAAACGCAACCGCAAACGCTCTGTCAACCAGCTGGTGGATGGAGGGGGTCGCGAACGGCCAGTCACCAAGGTGAACTATTGACCCCAGTGAATGCAGTCAAAAGGAGACCAGACTATCTGTTCACAGACTGACAGGGAACTCTCTTGAAATGTTGTACACTGCCCTATATTTTACACTTTGCTCAGATCAGTAATAAGCGACAAGCTCAAAGATGGACGGGCTCACTGTAAAATAGTCTGGCCCTATGTGAAGGATACCCTACAGTCTCTCCACTCTTGTTTCTGGTTTTCAGTCTTCCTCCTTGTCATGTTCACTCAAACTCAACTCTTACTATTGGTTTTTGTGGCCAAATGCACAAGCAGATTTCCAACCTGGAAGAGGAGTTCAAGTTGAGGAGCAGTTGAGGTCTCACAATACGAGGAGGATCACTTGTAGAGTCCATTCGGTTCATCCTGCCAAAGTTATTGTCCTTTTCTCAGCCGCCCATTCCCTTTGGGAGATTGAAAGAAAGTCCCATTGTTTGGAAATCTGGTACTTCTAAACTTCGGATCCAACTGTGCTTTTCGATTTCAAAGGATGCTTCTTAAACGTGAAAATGGAGATTAAAAAAAAGGAACAAAAGGAAATGATGTTGGGATTACCACACAGGAAATCTTACACTGTGGACGCAGCCTTACAGGTTGGGATCCTCCTTCCCCAAGTGCCTCTACTCACTAACAGCATTCCGAGGAGTTCCTCCCGAATTACACTTTCACAGAGAGACACCGAGAACAACACAAGTCTCAAAATGCGAGTGTATATTAAAAATTCGAGTTATTTTACATATAGTGTGTCAAACAGTGAAGCAAGCCCATAGAATTGGCATGGCATTGATGTATTTCGATGTAGAAGCAGACCCACTCTCGTATTTCGTGTTTATCTTTCGTGTGTAGCGCCTTTTCTTTTGAAAGCGTTTGAACGCTACAAGTTTCGCCAAAGTAACACAATAATCCATCTCCATCTGGAATACTTTCGTGACCTTGAATCGCTCATAATTGGTCTTCTTCAGCCACACCTGCTATCCAAAACACTCTTCGGCAGCATTTTAGGAAGGAAGGGGCGATGACGTTTTACTTAAAGAAGCAGTTGGACTACCATGTGTCTTTTTCAGGTTAAAATACTGAACCTTTGGGCCTTGATGATGTTATAACACACACATATATATATGTTTATAAAGAAACACTAGGTACACATATTGCTACTTTCCAGGCCTGGAAAAAGTCGTCTCCTAATTCTCAGAGATTTCCTGCAAGCTCCACTGAATTTCAGACTTAGACCTTTTAACTCGAGGTCAACATTATGTAACCCACTTCGGTTTCTTGTTTATTATATATTGTTCTTTTTCTTATTTTTTAAACATGTATATTAAGTAGCTGTAGTCAGGACAAAGGTTGCAGATGTACATACAATGACCTTGTAGTTGGCATGAAAATGGCGTCAGACACACGGAAGACGAGACTGTCGAGTGCAAACATCTGAAGTGTAGTGAGATGGTGATTATGTATCGAACCCATGTTTCTAGAGATGTTCCTCTGCTGTTTTCAGTCCAAAAGGCATGAGTCTTCAGTCCATATGGGGTCACAGTGGGAGTTCTGTGTAAGTTGATTGTCTTTCGAGACTGTTTAATATGGACACATATGGTGCTAATTTTCCATTTTTGTGGGTACAGCTCTGCGCCCCCCAACCCTGCTTAAGGAGCGAGAAGGGTGTTCATATGAGAAGCAGAGACTTTGGTAATCCATATTTCGTTGAGCCAGTGAGATAATTTATTAACAGTCCAAAAACACAAGTTTCAACGCTAAGCTTGCCATAGCAAAGGGCCAGTGCAGTCATTCTCTCCTTGCATCAGCTCATTATGTGTACTTATTTAGATTTAATAATTGAAAGGTGTATATTTATGTTTGTTTTGTTAATGTGTACCTATAAACCAAAAGTAGTCCCATCTGTTTTAGTGCAGCTTTTAGGCTTGATCACTTATTTGTATGTTTTGTACAGCTTAAAAGCTTTTTGGTTTGACCTGAAAAGAGCACAGAGGATTGTCTCAAACATTTAGAAAAAGACACTTATTGCCTATTTAAATCTGAGCGTTTCAATTAGCTTTAACATGTCTGTAATTAGTTTGATGGCACTCCCGAAGGATTCCCCATGGAGGCTCTTATTAGATCTTACGGCAAAGTCCTAAAGCTTAAGCCGATTCATTTGAGATCACGCACAATTAGGAAAGTGGGTTTGCACAATTTAATGTTCAGGGCGCACCGAAATGTGTATGACAGCCTATGCTTTGTTAGACAATTTTATAATCTTACATCTGATTAAGTGTCTGAATAAGATGACCCCCCTCGCCAAATTAAAATCGGGGTTTTTTTGGGCTATTTTATTTCCTTTACATCTTAATCAGTCATTGTTATTGCAGACACATGTGTTCTGTCTTTCCAAATCGACAGAGTATTCAAATCTTCAGTATTATTATTTGTATTATTATTATTATTATTTTTGTATGTATGTATATTTGGTCATTGATTGTCCAAAACAGAAAGGAAAAGATGTAGCTATAGTTGCTTGATGCACTTTTTTGTGTAGGACAAACTTTTCCTGCATCACAAACCTGAGGAGCCAAAGGCTGAGAAAAATATGAAAATATAAGTATATTTTTGTAGTTAAGAAATCAGGCCTTCGTCAATGGGTGTAAATGTATCCGATAATTCAAGTTCCATTTGTTTCGCTTTTTACACACTAACCTTTTGTTGGATTGAATATTGATGGATATGGACCGTGATATGAAGGGTAAAGAGAATTGATTGTCTATCTTCGGTACATGTTACAATGAAGTAAATATACTGTATAAGACGGTCATTGTAATCAAACAGCAAGCAAAACTGCCTAAATGTATCGCTCACTTTTATATCTAGATATTTTTGAAAGAGAATGTTTTGCCTCACTTCTGCTTGGTCCAATAATGCACTTGATGTTTTCCCTATTGGCTCGAGTCGTGCATAGGTGTGGTTCTTTGACGATACCGGCATATTATTATTATCTGTGACATGAAACGCATCACATGGTCTTTGTATGTGTTCGTGGATTTTGACAGGTTGTAATTGTGCCAAATGCACAATTTTAAAGGCTGATTTGACACACAATAGATGTATAGTTCTCAAATCTTTTGTACACCATTATCGAAAGAAGAAAGGGTAAAAAATGTAAGTCTGAGGAATGTGTAAGTGATTTTTGTTCCTGTAAATTGAAGCTCTATTTATTTAGTTTGCTATATTTTGTATGTATACACAGCATTATGGCAGAAATGGTATAATTATAACTATATATAGTGATTTAATTGATATTTGTCAGTTTGTATAAGAATGATAAGCCAGGGATGGGGAACTTGGATCGTGTTCATTCGAGTTAAAGACATTGACCGTCCAGGACAGAAGTTGCCCATCCGTGATTTATATATTATGGTTTGTTTATGGTTCGACCCTCCACCCGACCCCTTCTCCATGTGACATTTTGTAGGGTAAAAATAAACATGGTTTCACTGACATTTGCGTAAACGTTTTAATTTGGGTCACGCTCCTCCTGTACAGCTGGCTCTTCAATCACTTGTGTGTGTAACGCTGTGCCGTGAATATCCCAGAGTGATGGCGCAGCGCTGCCCTCTTCTGTTCCCGCTCCAACATTAGGAAGTCTTAGCAACTCATGACTTTAAACGGTACATAAAAAGTTGAATCGTTTTCTGTATCCCTAAAAATAAGTATCAAATCCATTTTACATTTATGCATTTGGCCGACGCTTTTATCCATTATATTCAAGAAACACATTGACATTCTAATCAGTTCTTGCTTTCCCTGGGAATCGAACCCATGACCTTGATGTTGCAAGCGCCACTCTCTACTGTTTTAAATACAAAACAAAGAAGTAAACTTTTAGTATGCAGTAGTAGTAAACTACTATAAGAGTATTATTGCAACACTGCTTGGGACTAAATTAGCCAACTTTTTAGTTTATAAAAGTACATGTTTAAGTATAAGAGTTGTAAACTTTAAGTGCACAACTATGTTTTGCATTTGTACTGCAAGTGAACTTATAAGTGTAGTAGTAGTAGTAGTTCACTATTTTAATTTTAAAAAAAATTGTTCATGACAGTAGACTTTGAATCGTAGTCTCTGTAAACTAATAGTTTAGTAGTTTTGTACTGTAAGTATACTTTAAGCGAACATCATGTCATACTTATAATTTACTATTTATAGTAACTTTAAGTAAACTACTATGTTCAACAAGACAGAAAATAAAGTAATATTTTGCTACCAAACACATTTAAATATTTAATTATTGCAACTAATATATGGAGCAAATTATACATTGTAAACTTTATCAATTTGGTTAGAAAATTGATAAACGGTATTGTGATAAATGCTGGGGGGGGCCGTCCGGTTCAACGCTTCACTTGTTATTAAAATTAAATTATTGCTGCTTGTGTTTAATAAAACTTGCCATACAAACATTCGCTTTCTTTAGATTACATCAGCTGTGTTTTTTAAGAAAAGTCACAGGATTTAGGCCAAGTGCGATCCCTCCACAAAAACACCATGGTGTTTTTACCTTTTAGATTTCATTCACATTCATGCATTTATCAGACGCTTTTATCATCGCATTCAAGAAACACATTGACTTCTAATCAGGTCTTGCTTTCCCTGGGAACTGAACCCATGACCTTGATGTTGCAAGCGCCGCTCTGTACTGTTTGAGACACATAGAAAAGCCAAGATTACACTACAAATAATCTGTGAGCAAGAAAAGTTATGATTCTTAAACATTTTATGGATTCTAAAGCTTGATTATAATCACTAGAAGTGAAACAAATTAGCCCAGCATCATCCGTTACACTTTTTTCCCATATCTAAACGTAATTTAGGCACTTTGTATGTGAAAATAGTTTTAAAAAATATTTTAAAATTATTTTATAATAATAATAAATAAATAAATAAAAATAATTTTATAATAATATAAAAAAATATTGTTAAAGTCGCCATAAAATCAAAATGGACTTTGATGGAAAATTGCAATAGTATAAATGATTTATCCTTATTATTAATATTATCCCTAATATAACCCTAATCTTTAATCAAAATATTCTCCCCTCCCGCCCAAACTCTTCTCTTGTGACGAGTTTATGGCATGAGGGGCGGGGCAACCTGTCAATCACATGCGATCCACCAATAGCAAACCACAACAATCCAATCAATTCTTGATGGCCAAAATCAAGTCACACCCTACATTTGTTCTTGTTTGAGAAGCTGTTTCACTCGGATATATGCCACAATAGAAAAGAAAAAGACTAGTGTGTCCTTTCTCATGCTAACTTTAACCACAGACCTTATTTCAGACATTTAACCCCAAACTAACTGAATTCAGGTTGATGGAACGAGAAGAGCTAAAATACCAGGTTTTGACATTTTGATGTTAAAGGGATAATTTCATCATTTAAACACCATTTTTCTTCATATATTGTTCTTCAAATAACACTAGATTGGCTTTCATGATATGGAGAGGAAAAAAAACACTGACCATCGAGTCATTTTCCAAAACCTTTTTTTAGTCCTTTAAATCAAATGAATAAATCGGCCATAATTTGTTTTTGATCAGATACGCAAACAAGGTTTCTTCACAGGCCTCAACTGGTTAAAATCATGACACTTACGAAATGCATTATCAAAATAAATCTAGACCAAAATATAGTATTCTTTGTGTTAATAATCCTCTAATAAAATCACATTTCAAGCAACGGTTAGCGGACAAGCTAGAGGCATCTGAAGGCACGTTTCGTTCGAGAAAACCGATGTCGCTCTAGACGAGAGAGAAGAGTTAAGCTACATTCAAACTGGTAAGACTTGTGCGTTCTGTAGGAGTCGGGTCAGCGATGGAAATCCCCTCTCTGCCCGCCCGTTTTGCTGAGCAACTTGATGTCAGTAATCACGATGTCGCGGCTGACTGACTTGCACATGTCATAGAGAGTTAGCGAGGCCACGGTAACGGCGGTCAGGGCCTCCATCTCCACTCCCGTGCGGCCCGTGCTCTGGCAGGTTGCCTTTACGATGACGGCGTGTCCTTCTTCCAGCAGCTCTAAGGTAATGCAAACGTGGTCGAGAGGAAGCGGGTGACAGAGAGGAATGAGTGACGAGGTCTGCTTGGCACCCATGATGCCCGCAAGCCGTGCCACTGCTAGGGCATCGCCCTTGGCGAGCTGGTTGACGCTCACCAGATGAAACGCTTTTGGACCCAGGATGATTTTGCCGCAAGCTGTGGCCGTGCGAAAAGTCACCGCTTTACTGCCCACATTGACCATAGAGGCTTTACCCTGGGCATCAGTGT
Organism: Rhodeus uyekii; assembly: GCA_037043235.1. Classification (NCBI taxonomy): domain Eukaryota; kingdom Metazoa; phylum Chordata; class Actinopteri; order Cypriniformes; family Acheilognathidae; genus Rhodeus; species Rhodeus uyekii. The sequence continues at coordinate 1,971,385 of JAWRVZ010000088.1, forward strand.
GCGTCAGCTGATCAGAGGATCCTTCGAAGCTGGACGATTGTGCGCGTGGCACTTTCAAGTCGGCCCCACATTCGGGGGGTTTTCCGTGGTAGTGGCGTGCAAACGGCAGAGATCCATCTCTAAAGAGTAAGTACTTTGAAAAAGAATGAGTGCTTGATCCAATACTGTTGTTAATTGTCTTTACAGCACTAAGAGCCAATGTCTTGGATTGCAGCTGTGTTGGGTGAGACCGCCAGGGGAATGTGTGTGTAAGAGGGGTGTTTGAGGCACCAACATTCACCCGGTGGCGAGATTCGGTCATTGCATCACTGCAAAGTGCCAGTCTCTGACTGTTAATGGGATTATCCTTTCGATGAGAATGAGTGAAACCTTGTGCGTCAGTGCTTGTGTAGTCCTGATGGACATTACTAGAGAAGTGTTGAGTGTAATCTGGTAGTGCCGAGGCTGCTGAACCCACGCGGTGGACGAGAGGAAGAGACTCCGGCAGCAGCCCGCCGCAATCTCCACCTGGAAACAAGGACACATGCTCAACAATACTGGACTAAACGGCAGAACGCTGGGAAATGTTTACCTGAGTGAACAGCGGTGTTGCCAGATTGGACTGAAGATTTCCAGCCCAACTACAGCTTAAAACCCGGCCATTTAAAAAAATACCAGCCCAAAGTGCGTACTCGCGATTTTATGCATCAAAAACCAGTCCAAAAGGATGACCAAATGACCAAAAGGAGCCCAATCTGGCAACACTGGTGAACAGGGTGAGTAATAAACAATGCACATGGGGAAATGTTGTGTGCGATATGGATCATCTATGGCAGGGGTCGCCAACATGGTGCCCACGGGCACCAGGTCGCCCCCAAGGACCACATGAGTCGCCCGCGGGCCTGTTCTAAAAATAGCTCTAGTGTGCCGTGAGAGATCGTCAGGTGTGCCGCGGAAAATTATTCAATTTCACCTAATTTTTCAAAAAAAAAAAAAACCATTTTGAGCGACTGCAAGCGGCAATGGTGCGCGTCGTTACGTCTGACACCGACGCTCCGAAGCTTGCTTCAAACTCGAACGGGCTTTGCAATGAACCACTGCTTCGGAGCCTGTATCATTACGTCACTAGTCACGTGAAAATGACGTTTGAAGCAAACTGCTTCACTCCGGCAGTGAACCACCTGACTGCTCTGACAGCCCGATCCAGTGTTGACGGGTTTCAAACCGGCCGGTTGTATTTCTTATAAAAGTGAAACCAAACCGTGGGTTGTAGTAGATGGTGTTTGCATTTGCGTTATTGTTGAGGAGAGTGGATTGAGTTTATTTCAGTGTTGTATATTCAAAGCAATATATCCTCATTTATATCAGCTTTCTAAACTGTTTTTGTGTACACCTGCATCTGTTCCATGCGAGAGAATGTTCTCTAAAGCTGGCGAAATAGTAAAAAAGAAAAAAACAAATCACCTTTCACCAAAGACTGGAGAAAATATTTTTTCTGAATAAAAACCATACCATTTCATGAACACTCGCGTTATTTTTTAACATCTTCGGTTGGTGGTGTGCCTTGTGATTTTATTCAATGAAAATATGTACCGTGGCTCAAAAAAGGTTGAAAAACATTGCAATACAGGACAGACATGGTGCAACGTAGTGCATGATTTGTTAAAAAATGTTAGTGGCTGGAAAAAAATCTTGTAGAAGTGATCATTTGAAAATGTAAATACTTGCAGAGATTTAGAGAAATAAAGTGTTGCATATTGATAGGTTTCCTACCTTGTATAATTATTGTGAGAAATCATTAACATGATCAGTGTCTTCACATAAATGAATATCATTAATTATTAATAATGACATATAATTAAAGGTAAATTCAGCAAATTTGATATTTCGGAAGTGTGTATCAAACTGGTAGCCCTTTGCATTAATCGGTATCCAAGAAGTAGCCCTCACCTTCAAAAAGGTTGGCGACCCCTGATCTATGGCAATATGGTAATGTTGTTGTGGAATAATGTCACTGCAGATAGTGATTCATCTCTTGTGAATCGTTAAAACATCGATGTCAGGGATGCTGTGTGAGCAAGAGACTACCGTGAGCTTAGATGTGTGATGCTTGAGTATTCTCAGATGAAACGAGAAGCAGCATCTATTCTGCCAACTAAAACAGTTTGAAAATACACCATTGAGCAAGACACTCATATAGGAATCAGAGTTTTTGAATGCTAATGATTCAAACGGTCTTAAAGAGACAGCGCAGACTGATTGGTGTAAGACAATCGAAGCTCCTTAAGAATGATTCGAGAGCCTCTGTTTTACACCGATCGTTCGTCCTGTAATCCCTTGCTTTGTTCCTGAATGAATCCGATTTGGATGCATCCGTTGAATAAATGATTGCATGACTCGCTGTCACCAACTGGCGGTTTTACCCTTCACTCTTTAAAAAAAGAAAAATTGAGTATATCAATAGTCAAAAACGTATTCATGCAATTGTAATTGCAGTATAAAACCTTTCATCAGCCACCTCGTTTGTAAATAAGATATTTGAAGAGATTACGCATACGCTAAAATCCACACCAACGTTCATGTTTATAAGAACAGAAATTAAGCAATTCTTGCTGCTCGTTCTAAAGTAAAGCTTTTAGATGCTGACTGATGCTCTTTTATGTGTTAATGACATTAATGGAGGCGTTTACAAGCCGGAGATCTGAAGCCATTCTGCGTACAATTTCAAAATCATTTGAGATTTATAAATTTCGCTTCTTTTTTGTGCTAATATTTCTTCTCTGAATCACATATGCACATCTGAGAGCTGATCGTAAGATTAAATGCATTACAGTTTCTACGCAACATTTCTTGACGGATTTCCTTTGGTTGGTCACAGCCTATAATGTCTTTTTCTATTAATTATTTTTTATTAAATGAGAGAATTTGGCATTAAAAATTATGCATAAATCTAATAAAGTTAGACATTATCCTTGTGTAAAAGTGGCCCAGGAAATCAATTACATTTATCAGAAAGCGACTTGCATTGCATTCAAGAAACACATTGATTTTCTAATCAGTTCTTTCGTAATTAAAGGTGCTAAATATCACTTCTTAATGAAAAAGTTGATTTCTGTCAGTGCTGTGAACTGATGTTTAAAATATGAACAATATAGGAGTCCAGTAACTATATATAGTTATAGGTTACAGCACAAAAACACACGCAGGAGTTTAATTATTATCAACAATACATTTTCAGCCCTAATTGATATACAACAAAATACGTCCGACTGCCTTGTACTTAAAAACGTAAAGGTATTCATATCACACTTTTTTTTAAATCACATACTTCATGCTAAAATAAAACGCACTGCTTTGTCAGTTTCACTGGCATGTTCTACTACTTTTTCTGCTTGCCATCGTTTTTGACAAGCTTCTACTATCCGTCACACGAACCCTATGAGTGAAAGCAGAAGCACAGCGAGTGAGATGGGAAGTGCATTACGTACAGCCGCGTCACCCACCAATGAGGATCATCGGTCTGTTCCTCATCTGAGATAAATTGAGCATCCCTGAAGAAAAAAGAGAGAGATATTCAATTCAAAGAAAGCAGACATGAGCTGAGAGTCGTTTGTGACTGAAATCCATTCCCTGCATTACTCCACTAATATAATGCACTTGAAGGAGTGAAAGAAAATGAGGGAGTGAATTCAGACACTGCACAGTTTGTGCTGCTTTTTAATACATTTTGTAACTAACATTTTTTGTAACATTTTGTAATTTTCAGCTCCAGTAGAAATGAAAAGATTATGTACAAACATCGTCAGTTAAAAAGGAATTTATACCTGTATGAAATTACGCTGCAACACATTTGACCAGCGGTTTGGAAAAAGCTGCTGAGGGTTTGCCATCTTTTGGTCATTCATCCCACAGTGCATTATGGGTATTCTCCAGCCGTTATTGAGGTGCATTGTGGGATTGAATGAGTGCACTCGATAATGTCTCTGTAGTTTCAGACACCACCACAAATGACTGTTCGTCAAATAGGGCGCTATTTAAGGGTATAGAGGGCCATTTCAGTGTGTGTGTGTGTGTGTGTTTACCTGCATGCTGTTTCTTCTTCCTCCCGACGGCTGCCCCAATGATGTGCAGAAGTTCCTCTTCAGGTGCTCCGGAGCGCAGACAATCCCTCAAAGACACCTCTGCGTTCCCAAACAAACAAACCTAACAGCATGCAACACAGATATATATATATATATATATATAAAAACACAAGAGTAGACAGCGAGGTGAGAAGCATAAGGGTGTGTAAGGAACACACACACACACACACACACACACACCTTGAGGTTGCCATCAGCCGTGATGCGCAGGCGGTTACAGGAACCACAGAAATGGTCTGACATGGAGGTAATGAAGCCCAGCTGGCCTCGAAACCCTGGTACTCTAAACGCCTGTGAGCGCACAACACAGAAACACACGCTTGCTTCATGATTCATCATTTTACAGATTCAATGTTTTAATACAAGCTTTTTGGCCTATTATTAACATGAGAAAGTTACAAATCATCTACAGACTCGTAGATAATAACGGCACACTGCAAAATCTCGACCCTCAGCAATGAGCCAATGAGAATGATTCATGAGCAATGATTTATTCAGCAGTCTTGACCTTGGCTGTGTCCGTTTCCTCTCCAAGCACAGGTTCCAGATTGGGCCATTTTTGCTTTATACAGTCCAGCATCTCCTGAAAGCTCACCATCATCTTGAAGTTCCAGCGGTTTCCTACAGACACAGACGATGTGACGGGTTGCTTCAACAACACTTAACTGCTTTACATTTTTGGATGTAGAAATGGTTTCTCCAAACATGGACTACATGGTAGATTATGTTCATTAAGACCTTCATTTCTGGTGAAACGCATACATACATTAAGAAGAAAGCTGAATTATTGAATGTGATGGATGTACATTTATGACATAATCCACTATTTTTAGGGGTCAAAATAACAATTTTCATCTATAGTTAAATTACACTGACTTTAGAAATTATTTTATTTTTACACAGAGATTTCTAGGTATATTAGTCAAATCTGTTGACTTTAGATGCATTATGTAGTTCATTTTACATTATAGTTCAAAAATTTAAAAACTTTCTAAAATTTTAATATGGCTCGAAGTAATTTGTTCAATTGTACACATTTTCAATGGTCAAAAACTAAACGTAGGCTACTTTACATAGTTGGTTATTTTATATTTTTACAGAAGCATATCTGAAGAACAAATAATGTTGAAACTAGAAATGAATCTGGTTTCCCTTTATCAAAACAACTGCATAGAACATTCCTGACTGAGTGCCATAATTGTTCTTTTTCTAAAGTTTGCGCGTCTGAAACTCTAGAAGTATTAAAGATATCTTAGTATTGGTTTAGATTCTGGTTCTTAATAAACTTCTCTTTAAGAATCTCCATTTTTAAGACCCCATAGGGTTCAATCCCAGAGATATGGGGGACCAAATGTGACTCCATGTTCAAATTGTTCCCACTTTCAACAGTTGAAGATCAAATGTGGGTCACTTTGCATGGATCGAATACTTATTATATTTAAAGAATGTCTGAAGAACAAACAATACTGGAAGTAGAAATATATCTTGCATAGAACATAATTGTCAAAAAGTGTCAAAAATGTTATTTTTCCAAAGTTTGCCGGGCTGCAACTGAGGAAGTATTAAAGATATCTTAAAATCCTTCTAGATTCTTACTCTCAATAAAACATTTTTTGGGAATCTTCATTTTTAAGACCCGATATGACTCAATCCCAGAGATACTGGGACCTCAATGCAGCTTCAAGGCCAAATTATTGTATTTTATCCATTGTCAATGGAAAACCAAACACCCAGCCATGACTGTTGACACAGCATATATGGAGATAAGAGCGGTAACCCAGGATTTAGGAATATATAGTGTGACTGCCATGTCAGATTAAGAATAACCAGGATTAATTAACTCTGGTTAAAGTATGAGAAGTGGTAATCATAAAATGAGAGAGAAATCCCATTTTCCCGGGTCTTAAAATGACACAGGCTGAACGATTTCAAGTGTGAAAGCCTTTAAATGTTTCAAAGTTTGAGGTATTATCAGTGATTCCACCAGATTTGCCTCTTGACATTGAATACTCAATCTTCACGTGTTCTAACAATAGTAAATTTTAATAATCAATCCAAGTGAGGCAAATCTTGGTTAATTGATGTGAATACAATATACGATACTGAATTGAATATAGTCTTATGAACAGACTAAGAGTAAGTTAGTGTGCCTCAAATGTTTAGCACTCAGACAGGGATATTCTTTAAAATAGTTTTTAAAGAAGGAAACAAGCAACATTTCTAGTTTTAATATTATTTGTTCATCAGACATTCCTCTTTAAAAGGAAAAAGTATCAGATATGTGCAAAATCATGGACATTTGGTTTTTGACCACTGAAAATGTGTACAATTTATACTTGGAGCCATATTGAGATCCCAGGATCTCCGGAATTGAATTAAATGGAGATGCCAAAAGAAAAGATTAAGAACTAAAATGTAAAATCACATTAAGGTATCTTTAATGCGTCTTGAGTTACAAGTATGCAAACCTTTGAAAAAAAACAATAAAAGCTGATTTTTTTCCCCCTCTCTCTACAAAATAGTGGATTACTACCTTAATATACATAATTGACATTCAATATTTTGGCTTTGATAACTACTTATGTTTGTCTTCAGAAAAAAATCTGAAATATGAGCCGGGAATGTTTCCAGAAATTCCCTGCATTTAATCCCTTGTGAAGACATAATATTTAACTCAAACTTGGAGTGTTTCACTACAACTGCAAATTTAAAAAGAAAGAAAATTTATCTAAAATCTCAGTTTGTTTGATCATTTTTCTTCCACTGCTTATTTCAACCCAACAATGAAAACGTGCAATGAAAATGCAATAGTTAACTCTTCCCCCACCAGAGTTTTTGATCATTTTCACAAAACTTTCAGGGCCACCAGAATATTTTGTTGTATGAATATCTGAACATGCAACATACCAAAAAAAAAAAATTCTTCATTTTAGCTTCATGTATTTAAGTGCTGATTAAAAAAAGAATGCAGGTAAGTTTCATTAAAAGCAACATTTGGAGCAAAAACCTGAGAAAATCTTGTTTTAATCAAAGTCTACATCCAGATGGGATTCAGAGCGATGATGAAAACACAGATGGAGTTCATCAAAACATCACAGTCCTAAAACTCGTCCTGCTCCACATTTAAATCAGTAACATTAAGCCGTTTTGATTTATATGCCGTTTAAATGTTGCTGATTGCATTATTTTGCATATATCATGTATTTTCGCCTGTGATTCGATCAGGAGATTCTGCTCTCTTTCTGAGGATGTGTCACAGCGCCACCTAGAGTATAACAGTGAAAACACAGAAAGCCGCAGATTTCTGTCAATGGTGGGGAAAGAGTTAAATCCATGTAGTCATGCATGGTCTCACTTAGTGACAGGTGCAGAAAGTGACCGTTTACACACCGCACAAACAGCTCCATTGATCACTGGATCAGTTTGCTATGTTTGGAGTGATTGCTGTAAGTATTGACCTCAAACAGTGACCTACTGACCAGCTCACACACACACACACAAATCGAATGACTTTCTCTCAAACCTCTTTATCATCATCCAGTCAGAGCAGTTGAAACTTGCTCCTGCACCAATTTAGCAGTGAAAAAATATGACTTAAATGGTTCTTGACCCAAAACATCACGAGCAAGTGAACTGCGTTACATGTGTATGAAAATAAATCCTGAGGAAAGCAAGGTCTCACTGACCTGGAAAGAGAATAATCAGCAGCACTAATATGATGAGAGAACTGGAGCAGAAACTGCAACCTGTACAACCGTGCACACCTGTAAGAAGTGTACAATTCCTCTCTTTGACTTTCGCTCACATAATCTTACCATCAAAAGGCATGTATTCAATGAATCTCACGTCCAGTGGTTTCCTCTCTGTGAGCGACACAAAGTCAATCAACTCGTCTTCATTCAGACCTCTCATGACCACACAGTTCACCTGAGAACACAGTTATACAGCCATATATTAGTCATCTTTTCCCAAACTATGCAATTCAGAAATGCACATCAACCGTCTAGTTACCCATATTCTTCAAACTATCTTTTGTGTTCAGAAGAAGAAAGAAAATCATACAGGTTTGGAACAACTTGAGGGCGAGTAAATGACAGATTTTTCATTTTTAGGGTGAACTATCCCTTTAAGAAATCAACATGAACCAACTTTTTCGGGTGTTGCTATAAAGGTGGTTAATAAACGCCCTGAAGTGTGTTTAGGCATGCCAGAATTTGATTACCTCTGACAATAACAGTTTTTAACACTGCTTTTCGTAACTTTTGAGCCTTTCTGATGCTGTAACCTTCTTAAACGGATCATTTCATCCATCAAAAAGGATTATAAAATCCCATGTTTTGAGAAAAATGCATTACCTTGACTGGATCATAGCCCATTTCAATTGCCTTTTCAATGCCTTCCATCACTTTATGAAACCCTGCAAGTGACATTAATATTGAGCATGAATTAGAAAGTACCACCGATCATTTCTAATATGTGACCATCACAGCTCAATTCTGTAACCATATATATTTTCAATTTTGTACCATAGTTGAGTCAGTTATGTGTCACAATACTGCTATTGTAAAGCTCAAACGCTTGGCATTACAGGTTTATTAATGAACGGCCAGCCCTCAAATACCCAGACAAAACCTTACACTGGGCAGCTTCTGACTAGAACAGCGGCGAAAAACCATTTGACCCAATACTGTAACAAGACTTAAATTGGGTTAGAGTGATATTAGAAACCTTACAGATACACACCCTTGTTTTGTTTTTTGCAATAATTTAATTATTTTCCACGTTTGATGCAGATAAACTGCTCTATATGTTCTGCAAGACATTCACCTCCAGTGGTCTGACTTTCTTCATCCATCTGCATTTCTGTACAGTAATACCTTGAGATACGAGTGTCCCGACATACGAGTGTTCTGAGATACGAGCAAGCCTATGAGCTGTTTTTTTTGCTTTGAGATACGAGTAAATATTTGAGATACAAGCAGCTGAGAGACGCAGACGCTAGGTTTGAGCACTCGGAGCCCAAAGCCGCCTCACTCCTTCACTTCACGTGTTCGTTGACTTCCCTAAGCATCTCCCGCGAGTCTTCCTGTGGTGTGTGTTATATACATTTATGGTGTAATTGCATATGATCTCCACTAGAGGCATCTTGGTTAACTTGGTTACCGGGGGCAACGAGTGATTCACCAGTATTAAGCTGGGAGCAGCACGAGTTATGAGTGTTCAATAATAATAAATATATAATAATAATAATTTATGTGTGTGTCTCTATAGCAATTAAAAACATGTTTATCCATTGTTATTAGCACTAATAAGGGAGCAAGAACGGATAAATTTTTTCTGTTATTTTTTAAGGGGGGAAATGATTTGAGATACGAGCATCTCGAGTTACGAGCTCAGTGCAGGAACGGATTATGCTCGGATCTCAAGGTATTTCCGTACTTGTTATACACCTAAATCAGGGACTGATCAACAGCAACTTGCACCTTTTCGTCTAGCGATGAACTCAAATTTGGCAGGGATCAGCGTGTCAAGGCTGATGTTGAGTAGATCCACTCCAGCTTTCTTCAAACCGGGCAACAGTCTGGTCAGATTCATGCCATTTGTGGTGACGGCAATCGTCTTCAGACCCTCCAACTTCCTCAATTCCGCTTTCAGACAGAAAGAAAGAGAAACGGTCAACGATTAAACGTTGAATTAGTGTTTCTGGCTGCAACATCGTAATGTCATGCTTGTTTTTTAGAAGATTAGCCAATAAGAAACATGCATGGATCATTTGTTTTTGCCGATAAATGAAGAAACCGTTCATTTATCATATAATCAACCCTTCTTGTGAAAAAACTAATCTTGTCGCTTTTTCATATGTAATCACAGTTGCGATGAACACTTTAAGAATCAGTACAACTGTAGCAGTGGATGAATATTATGGTGTTGCATGAAGCTGACGAACACCTGATGACGGTTTGATGTTCAGTGGAAAGAGCGTTTCACTCCCACCCATGTAGAAATCGATTATTCAAGCCGTTTATCCATTTTGGTCTTATTGTGTTTTCATTTGTTGAATTAGAACAATGTGTGTTGAATACAAAAATAGCCTTTTATGATACATGAACAGTTTCTCCGTTTTTCCAATTTTGAAGGCAAAAACGAGAAAAATTCATCTTTCAAATCAGATATGGCTTTCCTGTATCTCAATTAGTAGAGTGTGGCGCTTGCAACATCAAGGCCATGGGTTCGATTCCCAGGGAAAGCAAGAACTGATTAGAATGTCAATGTGTTTCTTGAATGCAATGCAAGTCGCTTTGGATCAAAGCGTCTGACAAGCTCATAAATGTAATACTGTCTCGCTGTAATACTGACTTTAAATGACGTGCACTGAAACAAACCGACCGCAGAAATATTCGTTCACTCTTTAGTTCTTCCCTTAACCACTTAGTTAAAATATCCAATGTACATTAAAAGTATGAACTGATTGTCATTTGGTAATTGCAGAGCAAATCACTACTTTCCAGCAGCTCAAACCGTAGAGTTGCGCTTGCAACGCCAAGGTCATGGGTTCGATTCCCAGGGAAAGCAAGAACTGGTTAAAATATCAATGCGTTTATTGAACGCAATGGATAAAAAGTGTCTGCCAAATGCATAAATGCTCTATTATGATTCAAAGGTAAAAAGCATTTACAAAACAGGGTGTAAGAATTACCCATGATGTGCAGAACGTCGGGGCGAATGAGAGGCTCTCCTCCCGTCAGCCGGATCTTGTCCACCCCCTCTCGTACGAAGAGTCTGGCCAGCGTCAGCAGCTCGTGTGTTGTCAGGAGCTGAGAGCGAGGGCTGAGCTTCACCCCTTCTTGAGGCATACAGTACTGACCTGAGAGACACCAATCATCATCGGTCCTTGTTCCCGATTAAGAGAATCATGGTTTGTGCAACATTAGCAACACATTATTATCCGTTTGATAACGTCAAGCAAAAGGATGATCGTATTAATTACCGTTATGTGCTGACATTGTAGATTTAAAACTGATTAAGATTGATCCATTTGTACAGCATTGGCGCTTGCAACGCCAAGTTCATGGGTTCGATTCCCAGGGAATCAGATTAGAATGTCAATGTGTTTCTTGAACGCAACGCAAGTCGCTTTGGATAAAAGCAGAAATGTAAATGATGTTATGATGAACTGTTTCTAACGGTACTGATTTTGAGAAAACAGACTGAGATGGCGATCGGGAACATGGTTTGTGTAACATTCGCAACACATTATTAGCCGTTTGATAATGTCAAGCAAAAGGATGATCGTATTAATTAACGGTATGAGTTTGACTATGTTAATCGATTTTAAATATCGCTCTCTACAATCTAATAGATGGACTTGTATAATTCGCTCTTCCTCTTCTTTCCTGTAGCTCAACTAGTAGAGAGCAGTGCTTGCAACATTAAGGTCATGGGTTCGACTCCCAGGGGAACCAAGAACTGATTAGAATGTCAATGTGTTTCTTGAATGCGATGCAAGTCGCTTTGGATAAAAGCGTCTGATAAATGCAGAAATCAGTTTCTGGATCAAACATATATTGAGTGGAAGGATAATGTGCAGATTCATGAAACCAATATCTTTCTAAAAAGCATACAGTGTTTGTACTTACAGCGGAGGTTACATTTCTCAGTGAGGGAAATGCGAAGGTAACTATGCCTCCGTCCAAAAGAGTCCGTAAGGAATGCTGAGAAAGGCAGGACGTCCTTCAGGACTTGCTTACGACCAGCTGGAGCCACAAGCTCTCGCACCTGCCCAGAACACGAGTTACATCACATCATACAGCACAAGGAGAACACACAACTAACCAGACGCAGTAACTCGATGGCACTTTAAGGTGATGTTCTTCCATTTAACGTATTTTCCCGCATATAACCTGCAGACACAGATAATCCACGGGTTTTGGGGGTTTTGTTTAAAACTCGTTGGCATAACCCGCACCTTTATATAACCCACACCCTTATATAACCCGCACCCATAGATTGATTAACTTTTTAGTGTAAGTTCACATTTCGAATGTTTCTCGCATGACGTCAATTATCATAATACAATACAAAAACAAACAAGTCAGAATCATAAGAAAAAGAAAGCAGTGTCTCCCGCTGTGCAGCAGCTCGTTCCTTAAGAAGCGATTCTACAGGTGCTGATCATCGGATGAGATGAGAAGAGCCCGCCCTCATGCAGCACAGCCAATCACGTCTTCTTGCATGATTGACAGGTCAGACACCCTATCAGTGCCAGCTGTCAGAGTGATCAACAACTCTCACAAGAAAGAAAAACTGAAAGAAAATACCGCCAAAAAAAAAAAAAAAAAAACTTACATCCTTAGGGATGTAACAAATATATATAAATATTATTACGCAAATTTTTTGATATAGCCCGCACCCTTATATAACCCGCACCCCCCCCCGGGGGGTTTGTAAAATCTGGTATAACCCGCGGGATACATGCGGGAAAATACGGTAAATGTCATCTGCTCTTAATTAGCAAGCAAATACCCTACAGTCAAGTCCAATTCATTTGTAAAGTGCATTTCACAAAGCACAGTTTCAAAGCAAATCATGATATCAAATCATGATAACATCGTCATGCCTTAAGGTTGCAACGGCTGGGCGATAATATTTGTACATTTTGCGACCATACAATCAAATCAAGCACTCGAGATTTGCTTTGTATCGCCAGCAGATGCCAGTTTATGATATGCATATGGAAGTTTGGAATACTTTGTTTAAAAAAAAGGGCCAAAAAGATGATTTGAGATTTAGTGGGAGATGAATGGTTTTATTTTTGCAGTTTCTGTAATGAACGACCCTAAAACCCCATCTGAACAGATTTTTTAAGCATATATAAACTCTGTATTCAACTTGTAACCTCTTTTAAAGCTTTGGCAAAGTCTACATTAAGGGAGTATTAACTCATATTATGCATTGATATTTTTAAACTAAAGGTTCTTTATTTCGTAGACTATTGACATTTGATAAGGCCTCGTCATGTCATTCATCGCCTGACGTCCATATGACTGAAGTATCTGGTTCGGTTCTTTAACGAGGGTCTTATGACCAACTGTTATCAAGAAAGAACCATTAATAATTAGTCACACTTTAAAACTATTATGTTCACATAAAGCGTGTCAGACAGCCATGATCATTTCTAAAGCAGTCCTGCTACATGACAATCGTATTAATGTGGCTTATGTTTACAAATACTTTTTGCTGCAATTGCATAATCATTATTTATGTGGTACGATGTCGGTGTAAAAATAGATGAATTAATTAACAGCTGACCTTTCTCCATTCAGAGAGCTGATACAAAGGTCATGCACACACTCTCTCACTTCACCTTTAAACATGGGAAACAATAACAAGCCCAAAAACGCCTGTATTCATATTCATAGACATGGAAACGCTGCAAACCTGCGCTTGGTGAAGCAGCTTTATGAGCATAAACTCGAACACAGCAGAGCGAGACAAGCGCGAGTCAAACAAGCTTCTTGAAGCGCATGTTTACATGCAAAAACAAGGGGAAATAGTGCGGTGGAGAGGAAAAAATTAACAAATGATCCTGTGATCGCACAAAAAATGTGCAGCCATTCGCAAATATATGAATGCATACATTATTTTGTGATGGTAATTGGTAACTATAAGCCGTTTGATTGGTTATAGTCTTGGCTACTCAAGCGATTATGGTATGGATTGATCTCATTAGACTCCTTGTCTACAGAAGGAGCAAAAAACAACAACTTTAAACCACATATTAACAATGATCCAGTGTTTGACCAGAGGTTTTTTAGATACATGAAATCCGTTTTATGCTTTCCATTCCACATCCGTTTAAGGCATTTCACACATGCTGTATTATATCAGTGAACTGATCACACACACACACACGCATGCACGCACACACAAACTGGAAAACAATGGAATGACAACATGCCCCGTAGTTGGCCATATGATACAATTATTACATTGCTCATATAAAATAATGGCAATGTAATAATTTTAATAATTTTAATAATAAATTTTAATAATAAAAAATAAAGTACTTTGCAAAACACAACTATACAGCAGTTCAAAACACAACCATAACTGATCATTTCTGCACATTGACTCCGTCTTTATTCACCCCTTTCTTCTGGTTTCTCAACGGAATTCATAAAAGCTGAATTATGACACATTGTAACAGTGTTCGAACATTCCCTAACTGGGATTTAAACCCGTCTTTAAAGAACTCTCTGAACTGATAAATCACAAACTGGAGAATTTTTACAGAATATATCTGCTATTTACAGAATAGCAGATTCGTCTCATTTTATATAAACACTAAAAAGATAGCAAAAGAAAAGGTCATACGGAAATTAATTTCATGGTTAAATATTCAGTGATATCTTGCAAAGATTTTTGAATTTTGGAACAATTTGTCCTCTATTATATATAGTGTTATAGTGACAACTAGTAAATTACATAAAATTGTCATGCAGTCATGTGAAGAAAAACTTTTAAACCATGTGTTTTACAACAAGCACTGTTACATATCTCATCGAACATAAAAATGTGTGTGAGTGTGTGTGTGTGAGTGTGAGTGTGAGTGTGAGTGTGAGTGTGAGTGTGAGTGTGAGTGTGAGTGTGAGTGTGAGTGTGTATACACAAGGTGCGATTTGTGAAAAATAGCAGAGAGGTTGTTTTTGAAATGTTTTGTATTCAGAAATTCACAGCGGGTATTTCATGCAGCTGTTATTGTAAAGTTTATAGAATAAAGATGAACTTTAAAGAAACAATATGGGAAGATTTTAAAAAAGGATTAATTTAACACATTTTTTTAGAGATGCACAGATATGAAAATTGACCGATAACCAATAATTTCATTTCAACTAAGTTCAAATTATGTTTATAAAAACAAAAACTATGATGTTCTCATTATAATTGTATGTCTTACATGACAGATTTGTGTTGCACTGAACAGTATTTACCTTTTTGAAGTGATTCCAAACTTTTCCCAGCAATTCAAAACCATCATGTCGAACAATCATCTTAAATAATAGTTTAGTTTTCTTGCATCTCAAACAGTAGAGCATTGGTGCTTGCAACATCAAGGTCATGGGTTTGATTCCCGGGGAAAGCAAGAACTGATTAGAATGTCAATGTGTTTCTTGAATGCAATGCAAGTCGCTTTGGATAAAAGCGTGTGATAACTGCATGAATGTAAATAATACATTTATCGACTTTAATATATCGGCTAAATTTTCTTATCGGGCTGATAACGAAAAAATATAAATGAACATATACCGTATGATACTGATATGCTGGCTGATTTATCGTGCATCCCTTCCATTTTTACTCCTCAACTGGGAAGCGCTCGTACACGTTATCACCTGTGCCTTTCATTGGTTTCATAATTTCTATATGAATATATAAGCTTTTTATAAATATAATTCTCATTGTGGCTGAGACACATATAGACTAAGCTTAGGTTCATATTTCAAACATAATAATCACAAAACATAATATGCTTTCCTGTATCTCAGACAAGATAGTGTGGTGCTTGCAACTCCAAGGTCAAGGGTTCAATTCTCAGGGAAAGCAAGAACTGATTAGAATATCAATGCGTTTCTTGAATGCGATGGATAAAAGCATGAATGTAAATGTAAAGTTGTCAACACAAATATATCCCTCACATGGAGTCAGTAATCCTATTCTCAGCTCTAATATTCTCAGGATATTTTGTGAGTCCTGTAAAATACGACAAATCATTTTCACTTGTTCTTTCATTTGTCTAGATGTAGTTTTAACGTTGAAATGGACTATTATGTGACATTATGAGAGCATGCATGGATTAAAGCCACTTTCCTCGCTCAGTGTCATCCGAGTTAAAGCGTTACATATATTAAAACATATTTGAATATAGTTTATTGGTGAAGTAGCACTGATCACTGATCTACTGATCAATAGCACATAAGTAAATGAGTAACAGGCC